>APVN02034315.1:0-27273 GCA_000376725.2 Ladona fulva
TTGTATACATTGACTATTGACGTTTTCAGTATACCATTAAATGTAGCACGCTAAAATAATTACAGCTGTAGTCATCAAAATTTAGCACGCAGGAATACAGAATTACCTAGTTTATTTCTGACGATAAATACATGGTTTACCAAGGTAAAATCTGGCCCCACTTGTAATTTATTACATATTTGCGAATGCTTTCTGTTGAACTCCCGAATCACCTTTAAATTATCTCCGCAGTGCAATGTGAATATATACGCAGGTTATTGGAAAGAAGCCATTTTCTTTAGCAATTAAAGAATTTTTATGAATTTCCATGTCTTTTTTATGAATGGGGAGTTAACGGCGTGGGCTTGAAATTTAATTAAATATCATTAATATCATTAAAATCATTAAAATAGCGAACCTATTACATAAAGAGCGAAATTACTGTACAAATGACACTTTTCCTTAAGTAGTGAGGCTTACTATGCAAGATGGGGTGTGAGGTACTTTGTACTAGGTTTCCTCAATAACACAGAGTGCTATAAACAGAATGAGCTCACGTTAGTGAAGCAAAATACGAAAAACGCCTTTCGTAACATTGTATAAGGGATGAGGCTTACCAGATGAGGAGTGGGGTACTTTGCAATTGATTTCCTCACTTATACATTACGCTACGAGCAGAACAAGTCCGTCTTAGCGAAGCGCAATGAGTAACACTTTTCGTAGCATTACATAAGTAGTGTGGCTTACTATTTAAATGAGGTCAAACTTTGCCCCAGCTTTCCTCAATAACACAGAATTGTAAACGGAGAAAAAGCTCACGTTATTGAATCATTCACTCTACAAATAACTCTTTTCATGGCATTCCATAAGTAGTGAGGCTTACTATGTAGATGAGGAGTGTGGTACTTTTCCCTAGCTTTCCTCAATAGCACAGAATTCTAAAAGGAGAAAAAGCTCTCGTTAGTGAAGCATTCGCCCTACAAATAATACTTTATCACAGCATTCCATAAGTAGTGATGTTTACCATGCAAATGAGGTATGAGGTACTTTGCTTCCCTCACCGAGGCATAATACCATTAGCAGAACAAGCCCACCTTTGCGAAGCGTAGTGACTTTACCAGTAACACTTTTCGTGACATTGCGTAAGGGGAGAAACCGTAATTAATTCATCATGACTCATACCTCAGTAGCTTTCATATAATCGCAGCCCTGAACAAGAAAGAGACAAAATCAAACAAAAGATACATTTCCTCTCAATCCCGAGCTTAGAAACATTCGATTCGTCAACCAAATGACTGTCGTTTGTTACAACAACAATCGCCATGGCAACCTCTTCAGTTGTCGCAGCGACCGTCACCAAAGCAACGGAGAGAAGAGGGCGGCGATTTCATTGGATGCAAATTGAAGAGGATTTGAAGAGAAAGTGAATTGGAAAAGTATATCATCCATATTTGGCCATCGTCCGCTCTTCGAAGGACAGCGCATTTCGAAACCACTCTGGGCTGGAATTATCTATCTGGAAATATCTATATTATGGAACTATCGAATCCAACAATACGATTCTCGTTTCTAAGCAATAAACAAAGACAATTTGGCATTTCTAAGACAAAATTAAAAATTAGAAGATTACGTGTTGAAAACGATACTTTGGATGCCTTGTTAATCCATTTCTTATTCGGATATGAATTAAACAGCCCAACTTTGTTGATGTAGCGTGCTGGGGTTTGTTTCACCCCAAATGGGGTCGATATCACCCCATATGTTTTCCACTCATAAATTAGGTTCTTTCGATGAATATCACCAATCTTTTACCAATTAACTCGGTAATGCAAGCAGTATCTCACGAAAGAGGCGGGGTATTTCGTACCCCAGCTCGGGGTGTATCCGACCCCGTGTTTTATTAAACAAGACGTAATTGTTACAACTTTGACGGAGCAGTAAATGAATCTAAATTGAATCACGTCCTGTCCTCGAGAGATACCTTAAATTCCCGTACGTAATTCAGGCGATTTCTGACGTTAGTATATCTTTACTGGGAATTATATCTTTAAATCAATGTGACTAAACATTTCCCATAAGAAATACACGTAGAGTTCACTTTTTTAAATTGCAGGGTTTGTTTCTTTTACTGATTTAAATTAGAAATAATTGCCCTAGAAAGTTGAGATTAGTGTCAAAAGAAAGGAAATTGAATAAAGATTCTTATTCTGGTCGTGGAATATCGCTTTCGATTCGAAATTGTGAGAAATTTGACGAAATAAACGAATGTTTTCTAATATTTTGTCGTCGTAAACAAACCGTTCCCCCGACGACTGATTGCATTGTTGAATTTGAGTTCGTGCATTCTTTTATTTCTACAGAACAACAAGAAAACGGATTTACAGATCTTCTAGAATAATAAACGAGTGATTAACTCGGATTCAACGATGGCAGCGGTCGTTATGGAGACGATTCCTTGACAACGACTGCAATTTTTTACAAAGTCATGGTCTTTTTTGTTGCAATTCTCGCGATTTTAGAATGAGAATCTTTATTCAATTCCCTTTCTATCGGCGGAATACCATTTCAACAGGTAGCAACGGTGACAGAGAGATAGGGAAGACGGATGCGTGCAGATAGAGACACTGTTAAACACGAAATTAAATTAATTGAAGCCAATCGAAGGCCAATATTTATCGGTCCCACCCGTGATCGCTTCCAGCGAACAAATATAGCGATAGTCTTACTTTAAAGAAACATGGGGTGAGATACACCCCTCCTGGGGTGAGATACACCCCGGCTGGGGTGAAAAAGACCGCGTTTTCTATTATTTTGGCGGAGCTGTGAAGGGGCAGTTGGAACTACTGCTTCTTTAACTTTAGATTCAGACCCCGCGAGCCGCCAGTGGCGTATGGCAGGGGTTGTATCGACTCCAAATACGTAAGTATAACACGTAGGTATCTATGGTTACCCACGAACTCTATCGGATATCCTGAAATTCGATATCTTACGGTAATTTAATTGGCAGAACGCATAAAAGACGTATCAACGAGCTTTTAAACGATCAGATCAAGCTGCCAGTCCGTTGACAGGCTCGATCTTACGTTGGGGTCTTTTGGTACAGTCCTACTTGCTTTTTCTGACGTTATCTCTCAGTATATACGAGCGCCATCCGCAAATAATCCCGCCTCGCGTAAATATGACTCAACTGAAGTCAACACGGAAATTCAAAGATAGGATTTGATTCTCGGGTAAATAAAAGATCGATGCTTCCGGAACAAACGATAAATTTCGGTTTAATTGCTGCACTGTGAGAGTTGTAACAACGAAGTGTTACTCAATAAAACATGAGGCCGGTTACACCCTGAGCTGCGGTAAGATAACTGCAAGCGATTAAAGTGAACTCTACGTGTGGATTTTTATGTTGCATTGGTCAAAGCTGAATCATACTTAATTTACGCTTATTTCGTCCGATTTCTCTCGATTTTGAATCCATATTCACGACATATTCATTTATATTGAAATATTCCACGACCAGAATAAGATTCTTCATTCAATTTCCTTTCTTTTGACACTTCTCTCGACTTTCTAGGACAATTATTTCCTATTTAAATCAACAAAAGAAACATACCCTGCAAGCGATAAAAAAGGAATTCCACGTGTGTTTCTTATGGAGATGATTTGAGTTTAATTGGTCGTCAAGGGGATGGGTTGTTTATAACATGAAAATACTACTAAATTTCCACTTATTTCATCAAAATTCTCGTAATTTCGAATCGAAAGCGATATTCCATGACCAAAATAAGAATCTTTATTCTATTTCCTATGATTTGACACTTGTTTCGACTTTCTAGGACAATTATTTCTAATTTAAATCAACGAAAGAAACAAACCCTGCAAGCAATGAAAGTGAACTTTGCATGTATTTCTTATGGGAACAGTTTTCAACGTCTGGAATCGGACCTGGGTCAGTTAGGTGAATAAAAAGTAGCCTATATTCTGCCCAGGGAAAACATTTAACAGTCTCCAGAGTTTGAATGTTGTGTCTTGTTTAGTTCTGGATTTTTATGCTGAAATAGACAATTCCACTTTGTACGTAAGATAAGCTATTGGCATTTGTCAGCATGTAAGGGAATCTAACTTCATCTGCATAACGTGTTAATTTTTATCGCTCTTCCTCGCGCGTTTATTAAATGTTGCAGGAAGCAGCCTTATCGCTTCCGAACAGGAAATGCTCAAGACATTGCCGTTGGAATCTTCAGATTTGCCTGAAGGAAAAAACGCGCCATCTGCGGGATAAAATGTAGAGATCGGGATATTGTACAATTTGGGAGACGATATCATTTCTATTCCTCGAATTTCGATTCATAATCACGAAAAAATAAGGCAAACATTTTCGATATTTTGCATAAAAATGTTGTAAACCTCGTTGCTACGAATAAAGCTTTGGTTGCTATGCGACGGGGTCCGTGTATCCCGGTTGCCGAGGTTGTTTCTTTTGCGAAATTAAATTAGAAACAATGGTCTCACGAATTCAAGACAAGTGTCAAAAGAAAGGAAAATGATCATAGATTCTTATTTTAGTCGTGAAACATTCATATAGATCCTGAATTTCGCGAATTTAGATTAAATATACGGAGAAATCGTAAACTTTTTGGGAAATAAACAACCCATCCCTATGACGACCAATTGTTGAATGTTGATTTCATGAATTATCCCATATAAGTGCACGGGGATAATCAGTTCTTATAATTTTATATAAGAAATGTACGTAAAGTAGGCTTTAATGACTTGAAAACAGTAGAATAAATACTATAAATAAAGGCAAGAAATACATTGAGTTATTCTGATCTTAAGACGGAATTTTTTGTACTTAGGAGGACTTTATATATATGATAATAGATTATTTTTAGACTAAATTAAGTTCCGTCATGCTTGACGAGGGCGTTTACTAGTGTTCGATGAATTTCGATGTAAATCACCTATTAGTGACTTTTTCCGATCGCAAAGTTCAGAAATATGCAATTATGTATCACGTTGGCCTCCGAATAGTTGCCAATCTTAAACTGCTTTGTTTTTTAGCACATCTGGAATCCCTCCGTGCAATTAACCCTTTAGCTGCGGGACCCTCAAATTTTTCTACATCTGTGTGCGGGAGAAAAGTAACAGGAGTACTGGAGGCGCAGGCAAGTCCTAGCGGGCAGTTATCCCTTAATCCGGGTCGACCATTTTCCTATGGGTGCGGTCAGTGGTTATTGTTTAGAAATTATGGTTGGTATCATATATAATATAATTAATAAGAAATTTGTTTTGTATAAGCAGTCCGAATTTACTTTCCTTACACTTTGCTGATCATTTTGATACCAAACACTTCGCAGATATCTTGATTTTTATCAAAGATTTCTAATTTCGTAAATCCGCTATTCAGAAATAGAAGATTTGGGTTTCCCCCGAGGTGTGAAATCCCTTGGATTTTCCCAATCTAGAACAATACAGAAGAGTGAGCCTTTGGGTGTCTCATTGAGAGGCCATAAAAGTGGGAAAGGACAAGAACGGGGAAGAAAGAGCAGGTCAAACGTAGAAGTACGTTTTTCCCACAGTCTTCTTAGAAGTACGTTTCCCGCAGCCAAAGGGTTAATCAGTCATAAGTAGCAAATTTCGATCTAACTTAAGCCGTCTGAATTTACAATAGCGAAAAGATGGTTCTACCCCAATTTTCTAATCCATTTCCTATCAAATGTGACATTAAACAATATATATTTTCAACTATTTCAAGACTTCTAATAATATATATGATAAATACGCAGTGTTTTTGTAAAATGAAAGATTCCGACACTCAACTGCGTGGAACAAATCGTCAATTATACACACGGTTACGGTTGCTGCGACAGTATATTCTCAGAAAAAACACCTCGTGGAACGGGTTAAGTCTGGGGTGTAATATACCCCATGGGGTACCTTTGACCCCGGCGGAATCCGATTGGGGTACAAATGACCCCAAAAATTAAATAAGTCAAGTTTGAGAATTATTAAATTGCGTCATACGATCGTCATTCATAAAAGGGTTTTCGGAAACAGCTTATGACTACGATGCATATCTTTAAATATATACTTAAAATATAAATAAATATATATATATGCATTGTTATTCAGATGTAGAAGAAATATGCATTCTCATAGTCTTAATAAACAAAAGCATTCAGAAACGCGTACGTTGCTATAAACAAAGCTCCGTTGCCAAAGACGCTGAAGCAAAGTTGACAAAAGAGAAACGATAATACGTAGAGTTCATTTGTTAACAACTGAACCGGATAGAGCGGTTGTTAGCGAAACGAGAGCGAGAGAATACATTCAACGCATTGAAATTCGCGTTGAAATAGAAAGCAAGAACGAGTTTTCCATGCATTGGGGTCACTTTTACCCCAATCGGATGCCGTTGGGGTATATTGGACCCCAGCCTCAAAAACCGAGGTGTTTGTTTTGCAATTGATAGTCGTGTGCATGACTCGAGTCACGTAATTCGCGGCGTTGGACTTCTTAAACGGAGGGTCGCCGATTGTCGTCAATTGCAACCCTTCATTCGCGATCCTCAATTGTTTTATAGCCTCCCGATACGCAATCGTGAGTTTGGGGTGAGATATACCCCGCGACTGGGGTTAAAAATACCCCATTTGTTTGTTCAACTTTTTAATCGTACGACGGAGGATTTATAAATGAGTTCAGGGCGGGGTTTTCTATTGTAAATTATCGAAGGATTTGCTAATAATCTTGTTTTGTAATCTTGTATTCGACTTGGAAACTTTCTCGCAAATGAATTATTCATTTTTTAACAATTGAATAACGAAATAATGTCGGAAGGAAGTGTATTTCAGTTTTACGGTGGAAATAAAGGCGGCATTTGGCATTAAAGACGAAAGTTATGTTCCGAGTATGAGAGATGTGGTCGAAATAGGTCGAATTTAAAAGCGGAGTCTGAGCTCGGAGTGCTGAATGGAGAAGCCCGAAATAGAGGGCGCGTATCGCACCCGAAGGGTGACGTCACATTGCGTCACAGCCTATTTATAAAGAGCGCTGGGCGTCGCCTTCCGAAGGAAAGTGCATCGGAAGAAGAAACTGAAACTGTTGTCATGGAAATCAGGGAGGGGCGGAATACACGAAAGACACGGGTTGCTTAGAACACTTTTATCTTTGATCTGTCATGAATTTCGAATTTAAAATGGTATTCCACGACCAGAATAAGAATCTTCATTCTTTTGACACCTTTTTCGACTTTCTAGGACAATTATTTCGTATTTAAATCAACAAAAGAAACAAACCCTGCTGTAGATAAAAGTGAACTCTACGTGTATTTCTTATGGAAAAATTTAAGTTCCATTGGTCGTCAAGGGGATGGGTTGTTTATAACCTCAAAATCCTACTAAATTTCCACATATTTCATCATAATTCTCCGAATTATGAGCAGAAAGCGAGATTTTATGACCAGAATTAGAATCTTTATTCTATTTACTTTCTTTAGACACTCGTCTCGATTTTCTAGGACAATTACTTCGTATTTAAATCAGCAAAAGAATCAAACCCTGCAAGCGATGAAGGTGGACTCGACGTGTATTTCTTATGGATACAGTTTAAGTTTCGTTGGTCGTCAAGGGGATAGATTGTTTACATCAGCTAAATATCACTAAATTTTCTGAATATTTCATCAAAATTCTCGCAAATTTTAATCTTTTACAGTATGCCACGACTGGAATTAGAATCTGAAATCATCTTCCCTTCTTTTGACACTTATCTCGATTTTTTAGCACCATTCTTTCTAATTTAATTCCGCGAAAGAAATAAAATCTGCATACGATAGACGTGAAACATTTCTCTCGTACGTTCAGCTCATTAGCATTGGAATCGAAGTGGAGACTTTAAGACGGGCGTCAATTGGTGGCAATACTTCGAAGTGTTCAGTTGCTAAGTAACCGCTCCTCGCACTTGTCGCGTATTTCAGCTAAGGAGCTGTCACTTGGCGACTCCAGATTCCGTGACGACGTCATATCCTGTAAAAGGCAGCTCATACCGGATATTCGTCACTAATTCTCTGAATCGTTAATGGTACTTTTCGCATTTTAGAATTTAGGTAATTCGCAACGTAAATGAATCGCTGTCAGATGTGCTAAAGATGACGGCCAATTCATGGATAAGTGTGGGGTGTGCAGGACCCCTTACGCTGGGGTCATTTAAACCCCAAAAATCCTCCCTTCCCCAGGTTTGTGTGCTAAAATTAAGTCGATAATCGTTAAAAAATGATTCTAAGTTATAATTCCACGGAATATTTCGTCTAACATATTAGGGAAAACTTTAAACAGCGAAAAACGTGAGTGAAGGGTGTATTGGTGGGGTAATGCAGACCCCAGGACGGGGTGAAATATACCCCAATGTCATATTCCAGGGGTGATTTGTAGGGAAATGTCATAGCTCGATTATCTGCAAGCTTCTTTCCTTCGCGAAATTAAACTGGAAAGAATGGTCTTACGAAATCGAGACGATCACCAAAAGAAGGGAAATTGAATGAAGATTTTTATTCAAGTCATCGAATACACTTTTCCATTCCAACTTTGGAGATTTTTGATAAAAATTAAGCAGAAATTTAGAAGTATTTTCGTGTTATAAACAACCCATCCCCTTGACGACCAGTGGGACTAAATGCTTCTCCATTAGAAATACACGTAGAGTTTAATTTCATCTTTTGCAGAGTTTGTTTCTTTTATTGATTTAAATACGAAATAATTGTCCTAGAAAGTCGAGATTAGTGTCAAAAGAAAGGAAATTGAATGAAGATTCTTATTCTGGTCATGGAATACGTCTTTCGGGTCAAAATAGCAAGAAATTTTGATAAAATAAGTGGAAATTTAACTGTTTCTAGGTGTTGTAAACAACCCATTCCCTTGACAACCAATGCAACTTCTCCATAAGAAATACATGTAAAGTTCACTTTTGTCTATTACAGGGTTTGCTTCTTTTGTTGATTTAAATGAGAAATAATTGTCCTAGAAAGTTGAAAAAGGTGTCAAAAGAAAGGAAATAGAATAACGTTTCTTATTCTGGCCACAAAATTTTGCTTTCTATTTTTATTCTGATCATTAAATACACTTTTCCAGTAACATTAGTAACAAGGGTGAAAAGAATACGTTACTTTTCTACCCTTGCAGGGTTTGTTTCTTTTATTGATTTAAATACGAAATAATTGTCCTAGAAAGTCGAAACAAATGTCAAAAGAAAGGAAATGGAATAAAGATTCTTATTCTAGCTGCGGAATATCCCTTTCGATGCGATAATGCTGAAAAAGCTGTTAATTTTCCGTGAAAGTGTAGCAGCAGAATATGTATTCTTTCGTTGCTAAGATTCCGATATCAACCGGTCTATTTTCCGAGCATATTTTAGCTATTTAGAATTGAAAATGGAGATATTCCTTATTTGAATTATTTGTATCGCTTGCTAACGAATAAAAATCCCAACTCGTATAAAAAACCTTCATATTAATTCAGACAAATCGGTTTGTATACGCAATGGAAACGTTTTAAAATGGACATTTTTTTTTAATTTTGGAGTTAGGACATGTTTTCCCCGTGGAAATATGCGGAGGACGGGTTGTGAGCGTAGATGCGTTTTTTTTTCTCGTGTTGGCAGTACTGACGGCAACGTAAACAAAGTCGATGACCCCGATCGATTCTAATAAAAGAAATGGGCGTGATCTTCTAGGAAGCAGGGGGGGGGGGAACCGTTCGAAACTATTCATTTTGGTAGAGGATTTTATAAAAGTGTCGATATTACGTAAATACGCCGTCTTTCGGCGAGTGGCAGGGGGTGTTCTCGTTGGAGATTCATAGAAAACAGCCTTCTATTGTTAAAGAGATTAACATTTCTTTCAAATGGGCTTAAATTCCTTCTTTCGGACAACAATCCTGTTTGTCGTCAAGGAAACTGATCCTTAGCAACGGCAATAATTGATCGGGAAATTGGATTTGAAGGTGCAAACGAAGAAATTCTGGGTGGAATATATTGTATTTTACGTAGAAATATATTCTTTTTGAAGGCTCTGACCATCTAACAAGAGAATAAGGGAGATACTGAACCTGGGTATCATGTGTTCGATTCTAGAAGGCCCCAAAAAAAGTCACTTTTCCCGTTTAAATATTTCTTATAGAAAATTATAAGAACTAGTTATCCCCGTGTACTTATATGGGATAACTCATATTAATTAAAGATTCGACAATTGGTCGTCAAGGGGATGGGTTGTTTATTTCCCAAAAATTTAACGAATTCTCCGCGCATTTTATCAAAGTTCTCGCAATTTCGAATTTATATGAGTGTTTCACGACTAAAATAAGATTCTATGATCATTTTCCTTTCTTCTTACACTTGTCCCAATTTCGTAGGACCATTTCTTCTAATTTAATTCTGTAAAAGAAACAACCTCTGCAAGTCATGAAAACGTATTTTACGTTCTTCTCTTATGGAAACGTATTATGAGCTCCTGGGTTCGAACCTGGGCATTTCCAGAGATGAGAATACTTTAAATAGGGGTTTCAGCATCATAGGAACACAATGCAATTTGTTTCAGACCTCTAAGTCAAGCCGTTTCTGAGATAAATAGGGGGACAGACATCAGACGGCAGGCTATCTCCTCGGGATTTCCCGAGGAGATAGCCTGCCTCGATGCTAGGGCGGGTAAACCTTTTAATTTCGTATATTAATTAGTTGAGTGTTGTTTGACGTGTTTTATTCTTTCTTTCAGCTCCTAGCAACATGTCCCACGCAGTGACAATCACCAGGAAAACGACCACCACCACCACATCTGCAATTATCCTCAACACTGGATACTTCAAGACTTGGCCCGGACTGCTGAAGCTGGCTGAACTGGTGATTCAAATATCCCGATCAATATCTGCTAGACTTTTTAAGAAAACTTTTCTCTCGAGACATTTTCTTCTCTGTTCGATTTCGAGAAATTGTCATTTGTTTATAGAGTCAAAGTCGCCGTTTCCATGGCGACTCCGATTGAATACCAGGTCAATTGTCAGTTTTTTCCCAAGAAATGCTCCATTTCTATGAAATGAGACTGAAAAATCCCTCGTTTCGCTGCTCGATTTCGAGAAATTGTCGTTTGTCTACAGAATCAAAGTCGCCGTTTCCATGGCGACTCCGATTGAATGTCTGAATCGAAGCCTGAATCCCTCCCGATGCGAGTTACCCTTTTGGGCCCTTCACAGCGGGGCCCTGGGGAGGTTTATGGCCCCTAAAGCAGCGCGGGGCTTTGCTAAACTAGATAATGTTGCAGTTGTGTCGCTAAGGATTCATTTGTTGCCAATATGTCTTTCGCGATGAAAATCTCGTGTTTCGCAGATGACGTACAACTTTTAATCGTAATTCTGCTGTTGATATTTACATATTTAGCGATCTATCACAATGATATTGAAATATCTCCTATTTTCTCTGAATACGTTAATATTAACGATAAAATTTCGTTTAAAAGCCGTAAACTACAAGCAAAATACGAGATTCTAAACTCCAAGGATATATTGACGGAAAAAGCAACAAATCCTTCTTTAGCAAAACAACTGTAATAAGATTTGTTTAACCGCGGCCCCACGCAGTGAAAGGGGTTGCGCATTAGCCATAACAACAATGTGGTTGCCTGGGAAACGGTAAGGAAACAATTACAACCAGAAAGGGGCCGAAAAATATACTTCTTGTAGAATAGAGGTTATTAAGTTATGAATTATCTGAAAAGAAAAACAGGACAGTGACAGAAATATTAATTGCGAAGAAGAAAAACAAAAACAAGACAGTTTTCATAGTTACTGCGGATAGAAATGTGTTGAAATTGAGGATAAGCAGAAAAGATTGAGAATTATCCGAATTGTAAACATGAAAAAGTAAAAAGTATTTTTAAAAAAGATAAAAACAAGAAATACACTAAAACCGCTACAATATGAATCTTCTACAATAACCTATGCTACCTTATTTTTATCTATTTATGTACATATATTACATGGTGTTTTGTGAATTTTCGCGGAGCATTTCTCTAATTCTGGCGCTTTTATTACAGACAACAATGTCTCGTTGTCATGGTAACCTGTGAAATCCAAGTGCCTGGAACCACGACTTACCATGACAACGAGGCATTGTTACCTCCCCCAAAGGGTAAGATGCACGTGTCTACGTAGGTTACACCCCCCTCACGGTTGGGAGTGACGTGCGCCCGCCGGGCACGAACCACTCCCCTCCAGGCACGTGCTACTCCCCAACATTTCTCCAGTTTTTCTTCGCGTCAATCCGTTTTTCAGAACGAAATTCATTTGTTTTTCAGATCCTGGGCGCGGTATGTGTCGGCATCGTGGCGTACTACACCTCCAAATACAACCGGGTCTACGATTACGTGGCCGAAATATTCTTCCTTCTCATGGCGACGAAGTTTCTAATAGCGACCACGTGTCTGTTCCTCTCGTGTCTGCTGTCGCTGTCNATTCAGAATTTTTAGATGAAGTGGAAGACATAGTAATTCCGGTAAACAGCGAGCGCGATCTCCGAGAGGCGACTACCAAGCGTTACAAGGAAGTAATCGCTAAAACAGATTATTACTTCTGGTCGTTCTTTCCACAGAGCATTAGAGATGCAAACACGATAGATTAGGTTAGTTCTTTGGTGTTGCAACACCCCCTGCCATGCACCACTGGCGGCTTGCGGGGTATAAATCTAAATCTAAAAAATCTATGTTTGTATTTCATTGATACCTAATCATACGTTTGCTGAATATAGAAAACAAATTCAGAAAGTACCGCGAAATGATTTCTATACGTTGCCATTTGCATTTTTTCGAAATGTCGACCAATGCAGACGTATATTTCGGTTGATGTTTGCTTTTGTGTCTTTCAGGAGCTGCTGTACCACGCCGTGGGGTTCATTCTGCTCCTCGCGGCATCTTTAAACCTCCTGATCGTCGTTAGCAACTACAAAAGGTCCTACACATATGAACCTTACCTGTCTGCAGCGGTGAGTGAATTATTTACACAGTTTGCGAGAATTACATAACTGTCAAAGCTTTAATATCTCTTTCGCGTTCGCATTCCGTTCCTTTTCTCTATTAATCATCCTTTTCTTCGTAAAATGATCCGTACTATTGCTCGCGACAAATCAATATATATGTTTACTTTGGAAAATCGCGTTAAGTTAAGAAATATTCTTAAAATTGCCGGATTTTAGCCCCTATGACTTTAATATTGTAGTTTGCATTTGCTGGAATGTCAGAAAACTGCCTACTATTCATAAAATGTCAATAAATCCTACAGATAATTCTATACGGACGTATAATACCCGTGTGTTTATATGGGATTTTCCTGGAATTCAATATTCGCTGCGGTTGTCAAGGAAATGGGTTGTTTATATCCTCAAAATTCCACTAATTTTCCGTGTATTTTATCAAATTTCTCATAATTTCGGATCTACATCGATGTTTCACGACTGGAATAAGAATCTATGATCATTTTCCTCTCTTTCGAGACATGTCTCCATTGTATAGGACCGTTGACTCTAAGTTAATTTCGCAAAATAAACAACCTCTGCAAGTCATGAATACGAACTTGACGTGCTTTTCTTATGGAAACTAGATTCCAACTGGTGGGCGAAGGAAAGAGAAGGGAATTTAAGGCGGTGAGGAATTGGAAGAGTTTTTCACGGTGAATATCGGTTTAAAAACGCCAAAGTTGGTTAAGATATTGTTCGGTTTCCAGGTAAGTTTTCGAGAAGGAGAAGAAACACCTTCTCCCCTATTGTCCTCAACGTTGGCCACAAAGAATAGAAAACTTGAGGTTTTCTATGGATTTGCCAAATGAATATCTTTCCGCCGAAACCAACCCTTTCTCCTCAAAGCTGTACCTCCCCTCTTACCCCTTCCAGACCTTTTCCTTGGGTTTATTCCGCTATTTCCCTAACTTACCCCCTTCCCCTCTCTCTCTTCTCCCACTCTCCGTTTCCGCTTTTCTATACATTCTGCCGCGATTCTCTTCCCGTTGCCCGATGATGACGTAGTTCCCACGAAACCGATCGTGTTTTTTTTCAGATATATCTTATGTGGACGTGGAGCAGGGGGGCGACTCGTAGTCATTTGTTTCAAACTGGTGTTACGCCGACTTTGTCCTTCAGTCAGGAGGGTGTCACTACTGTCGAGTGTGCGAGAGAGAGAGACATGAATTTTATCTCTTTCTCTCTCTACCAATCCACCAATGAGGAAACAGATTTTTGAATTTTGAAACACTTTGAACGCTGAGAGAGAATCAGGTATAACTTGCTCCTCTGAAGATCATGATTCTTTCAGCAACCAATTTTACGCAAAGATGAAACATATTTGCTAGGAAGTGGGCTGCAGTTCTTTAAGTGNGCGAAGAACGCGCCCATTGTTTGGAACGAAGAGGCAGAAAAGGCTTTCGCAGCGTGCAAAGAAAGCCTCGTCAACGCGACGATCCTCGCTCATCCAACCCCTGGGGCGACGTTGGCCATCTTCACAGATGCCTCCGAAACCGCAATGGGTGCGGCATTGCAGCAGCGAAAGAACAACTCCTGGCAACCACTAGCTTTCTTTTCGAAGAAGCTAAGCGCCGCACAAAGAAATTATAGCGCGTACGATCGCGAGTTGCTCGCGATTTACGAAGCTATAAAATTTTTTAAGCATATGGTCGAGGGGCGAGTATTTTCTATAATTACAGATCACAAGCCGCTCATCTACGCGTTCCAGCAGAAACCGGAGAGAGCGACGCCAAGGCAATTCCGCTATCTCGATTTCATCGGGCAATACAGCACGGACATCCAGCATGTTGCCGGAACGGAGAATGTGGTCGCCGATGCTTTATCTCGCATCGAAGAAGTATGCTCAGCCCCTAACTTCGAAGACGTCGCCGCAGCCCAAGCGAAGGATGAAGAGCTGCAGAACATCTTGCAGGGGAATGTATCTCTTCAGCTTAGGCGGATAATTCTCCCAGGCTCAACAACACCGCTTTTCTGTGATGTTTCCGCCCAGACTGCAAGGCCTTTCCTTCCGCAACAGTTCCGGAAGCAGGCTTTCCTCGCAATCCATCACCTTTCCCATCCGAGTATCAGAACGACAATAAAGATGGTCCGACAGCGCTACGTATGGCCTTCAATAAACAAGGACTGCAGAAATTGGGTGCGCAGCTGCATCCCATGTCAAAGGGCGAAAATCACGAGGCACGTCTCCGCTCCACTCGGAACGTTCAAAGCACCGGGGGGGGCGTTTCGAACACGTCCACATCGACATCGTCGGTCCTTTGCCGCATTCACGTGGATTTAAATACTGTCTGACCTGCATCGATCGTTTTACTCGATGGCCGGAGGCAATACCCATTGCCGATATCACGGCGAATACCGTCGCCAGAGCTTTCCTCGAAGGATGGATATCCGGGGCGCCAGTAAGGGTTACCGCGGGCGACAGTTTGGGTCATCCCTGTTTAAAGAGCTGTCCTCCATTACCGGAATATCGCACTTCCGAACGACGGCTTATCATCCCGCAGCTAATGGTCTCGTGGAACGCCTTCATCGGCAATTGAAGACAGCCATTATGTGCCACCCGAAGGAGGAGTGGAACGAATCCCTTCCTCTATTGGGAATTCGTTCCGCGTGGAAGGAAGACATGCAGGCGACACCGGCAAACTTGGTTTATGGATGCAACCTCCGTCTACCCGGAGAATTCTTCGAACAGGGCCCACCACGAGAGGAGGACATCACCTCCTACGCGGTCAGATTACGTCGGCACATGCAACGCCTGCGACCCACCGCCGGAACACGTCATGGAGAAACGAAAACGTTCGTTTTCAAAGACTTGGAAACGACCCATCAAGTTTTCGTCCGAAACGACGCAGCAAGAACAGGTCTCCAACCCCCGTATGATGGGCCTTTCGAGGTCCTGGAGCGGGGAGAACACTTTTTCCGCCTGAAGAGAGGACAAAAGGAAGACGTCGTATCTTTAAATCGCTTAAAGCCGGCGTACATCCTAGCCGACGAGAACCCACCCAGGGCTCAGAGTTCCACATCGCCGTCGGAGACGCAACCACGGCCAGGCATTTCAACAGAAAAAGGAGTTCACAGCGAGGGGGCCAACCGCACCCGCCAACCAGATCCACCTCGGATTCCTACGGAGAGGACAACCCGCTCTGGCAGAAACGTCCATTTCCCTAAACGCCTAAATGAATATGTCTAATCATTTTTCTCTTTTTTTTTCGTAGACATATTTACTGCCAGGGGGGTGCTGTGGCGGTCGCGAGCTGCGGCCATGTTTGATGGCGCGAGCCGGCCATGTCGTCTGCTGCCGGCAACTGCAGTGCCAAGTGGCGAGAGAATGCAGCGAGTAGCGCGCAACTTCGAAAGAGACTTTCACTCTACCGCATGGTGTCCCGGAGTTAACAAGTCCTTACTTCATGGTGTCTCGCCTCGCCACATCAGCCACGTGGCCTATCCATTGTTAACTATTTTTAACCAGAAATAAACCATGAAAACCATTTGGCTATCTCGTAATTTCTTTTAGCTATAAACGGAGTCGAGTATAGCAACAGCCGCTATAATTTGGTGACCCCGACGTGATCCTCCACGTGGAAAATGGAAGCCGCAGAGACCGCAGCCCTACAGCGCGCAGCCATCAGACTCCCGGATTTCGACCCGGAAAAACCCGCCTTATGGTTCCTCCAGATCGAAGGGCAGTTCAGCATCCACAACGTGCAGAAGGATGACCTTAGATTCTGGCATGCGATAGGACACCTGGGGACAAAATTCGCGACAGAGGTGGAGGACATTATTTCCAACCCTCCAGCCACAGGTAAATACGACCGTTTGAAGGCAGAATTAATTAGGAGGCTCTCCATTTCCCAGGAGCAAAAGGTGCGCCAATTACTCGAGCGCGAAGAGCTCGGCGATCGCAAGCCTTCCCAATTCTTGCGTCACCTAAGATCCCTCGCCGGCGTTTCTATGCCGGACAGTTTCCTCCGCTCCTTGTGGCTGAGCAGGTTACCGCAGAATCTGCAGCCAATAGTCGCCGCACAGGAAGGGATGGACCTGGATGCTCAAGCACGCCTCGCGGACACCATCAGTGACTTCTCCCCACGACCGGAAGTCCACGCCGCCACGAGTCCATTGCCCTTAATCCATTCACTGATGGCCAAAATGGAGGAACTCACGAGGGAAGTCGCAGCCCTAAAGCTGGAAAGGACGAGGCCGCCCAGGCGTTTCCGGAGTCGGTCGAGGAGCCGTAGCCGTCTCAACTCCCAAGAAAGAAGGAACGGAATGTGCTGGTATCATCACCGATTCGGCAACGAGGCCCGCAAATGTGAGTTACCATGTTCTTACTCCGCGGGAAACGCAGGGGCCAGTCGGTAGACGCGGCCGCCGACCACCGCCCTAAATCTAGCCGCCTTTTCGTCCAAGACAAGTTTTCCGGGAAGCGATTTCTTATCGATACCGGATCAGACCTTAGTGTTTATCCCCGTAGTTACGTGCAAGGGCCGAAAATGAAATCGGATTATCAGCTTTTCGCAGCCAACAATTCCGTCATTTCTACTTACGGTTGGGTGACGCTAAATTTAAACTTAGGGCTCAGGCGTGATTTCACATGGCGATTCATTGTCGCCGATGTAAATAAACCAATTTTAGGCGTAGATTTTTTAAATTATTACGGACTTTGTGTAGATATTAGGAACCAAAGACTAATGGACGGAGTGACTTCGCTTTCTGTAAACTGTGTTAGCTCGCCATGTGTAAATTTTAGTGTGAAAACTGTGAGCACAAACTGTAAATATAGTGAACTTTTATCCGAATTTCTCGCTATCACATCCCCTTCGGGATGGCCGGGGCTCGTGAAACATTCCACCGTGCATCATATCCGCACAACCGCTGGACCGCCAGTGACATGCAGACCGCGCCGTTTAGCTCCGGACAAACTCCGGGCCGCGAAACGCGAATTCGAGACGATGTGCCAGATGGGAATTGCACGCCGTTCCCAGAGCTGTTGGAGTTCCCCGCTGCATATGGTGCCTAAGAACAACGATGGATGGCGACTGTGCGGAGACTACCGCGCTTTAAACGCGCGGAGCATTGCAGATGAGTATCCCGTGCCCCATATACAAGACTTTTCCCACCTTTTGGCAGGGAAACGTGTGTTTTCGACAATTGACCTCGTCAGGGCATATCATCAAGTCCCCGTAAATCCAGCGGACGTGGTAAAGACCGCCATTACAACGCCATTCGGACTTTTCGAATTCCCATTCATGTCTTTCGGGTTACGTAATGCCGCACAAACTTTCCAACGCTTTCTCGACGAGGTAGTGCGCGGACTTAACTTCTGTTATGTGTACATAGACGATATCCTCATTGCTTCCGATTCCGAGGAACAACACCACGCGCACCTCCGCGAACTTTTTTCCCGCCTCAGTGAATACGGCGTTGTTATAAATCCCGCAAAGTGTGTTTTCGCCGCCAAGGAGGTAAAATTTCTTGGTTATTTAGTGTCCGAAAACGGTACGAAACCACCATCCGATAAAATTTCCTCAATAGTGCATTTCCCAAAGCCCAAAACAGTGAAAAGCCTTCGTCAATTCTTGGGGATGCTGAATTTTTATCGGCGATTCCTACCCCATGCGGCGGACATCCAGTCTCCCCTTAACGACCTCCTCACAGGTCTCCCTGCGAAGAACGCGCCCATTGTTTGGAACGAAGAGGCAGAAAAGGCTTTCGCAGCGTGCAAAGAAAGCCTCGTCAACGCGACGATCCTCGCTCATCCAACCCCTGGGGCGACGTTGGCCATCTTCACAGATGCCTCCGAAACCGCAATGGGTGCGGCATTGCAGCAGCGAAAGAACAACTCCTGGCAACCACTAGCTTTCTTTTCGAAGAAGCTAAGCGCCGCACAAAGAAATTATAGCGCGTACGATCGCGAGTTGCTCGCGATTTACGAAGCTATAAAATTTTTTAAGCATATGGTCGAGGGGCGAGTATTTTCTATAATTACAGATCACAAGCCGCTCATCTACGCGTTCCAGCAGAAACCGGAGAGAGCGACGCCAAGGCAATTCCGCTATCTCGATTTCATCGGGCAATACAGCACGGACATCCAGCATGTTGCCGGAACGGAGAATGTGGTCGCCGATGCTTTATCTCGCATCGAAGAAGTATGCTCAGCCCCTAACTTCGAAGACGTCGCCGCAGCCCAAGCGAAGGATGAAGAGCTGCAGAACATCTTGCAGGGGAATGTATCTCTTCAGCTTAGGCGGATAATTCTCCCAGGCTCAACAACACCGCTTTTCTGTGATGTTTCCGCCCAGACTGCAAGGCCTTTCCTTCCGCAACAGTTCCGGAAGCAGGCTTTCCTCGCAATCCATCACCTTTCCCATCCGAGTATCAGAACGACAATAAAGATGGTCCGACAGCGCTACGTATGGCCTTCAATAAACAAGGACTGCAGAAATTGGGTGCGCAGCTGCATCCCATGTCAAAGGGCGAAAATCACGAGGCACGTCTCCGCTCCACTCGGAACGTTCAAAGCACCGGGGGGGGCGTTTCGAACACGTCCACATCGACATCGTCGGTCCTTTGCCGCATTCACGTGGATTTAAATACTGTCTGACCTGCATCGATCGTTTTACTCGATGGCCGGAGGCAATACCCATTGCCGATATCACGGCGAATACCGTCGCCAGAGCTTTCCTCGAAGGATGGATATCCGGGGCGCCAGTAAGGGTTACCGCGGGCGACAGTTTGGGTCATCCCTGTTTAAAGAGCTGTCCTCCATTACCGGAATATCGCACTTCCGAACGACGGCTTATCATCCCGCAGCTAATGGTCTCGTGGAACGCCTTCATCGGCAATTGAAGACAGCCATTATGTGCCACCCGAAGGAGGAGTGGAACGAATCCCTTCCTCTATTGGGAATTCGTTCCGCGTGGAAGGAAGACATGCAGGCGACACCGGCAAACTTGGTTTATGGATGCAACCTCCGTCTACCCGGAGAATTCTTCGAACAGGGCCCACCACGAGAGGAGGACATCACCTCCTACGCGGTCAGATTACGTCGGCACATGCAACGCCTGCGACCCACCGCCGGAACACGTCATGGAGAAACGAAAACGTTCGTTTTCAAAGACTTGGAAACGACCCATCAAGTTTTCGTCCGAAACGACGCAGCAAGAACAGGTCTCCAACCCCCGTATGATGGGCCTTTCGAGGTCCTGGAGCGGGGAGAACACTTTTTCCGCCTGAAGAGAGGACAAAAGGAAGACGTCGTATCTTTAAATCGCTTAAAGCCGGCGTACATCCTAGCCGACGAGAACCCACCCAGGGCTCAGAGTTCCACATCGCCGTCGGAGACGCAACCACGGCCAGGCATTTCAACAGAAAAAGGAGTTCACAGCGAGGGGGCCAACCGCACCCGCCAACCAGATCCACCTCGGATTCCTACGGAGAGGACAACCCGCTCTGGCAGAAACGTCCATTTCCCTAAACGCCTAAATGAATATGTCTAATCATTTTTCTCTTTTTTTTTCGTAGACATATTTACTGCCAGGGGGGTGCTGTGGCGGTCGCGAGCTGCGGCCATGTTTGATGGCGCGAGCCGGCCATGTCGTCTGCTGCCGGCAACTGCAGTGCCAAGTGGCGAGAGAATGCAGCGAGTAGCGCGCAACTTCGAAAGAGACTTTCACTCTACCGCATGGTGTCCCGGAGTTAACAAGTCCTTACTTCATGGTGTCTCGCCTCGCCACATCAGCCACGTGGCCTATCCATTGTTAACTATTTTTAACCAGAAATAAACCATGAAAACCATTTGGCTATCTCGTAATTTCTTTTAGCTATAAACGGAGTCGAGTATAGCAACAGCCGCTATAATTTGGTGACCCCGACGTGATCCTCCACGTGGAAAATGGAAGCCGCAGAGACCGCAGCCCTACAGCGCGCAGCCATCAGACTCCCGGATTTCGACCCGGAAAAACCCGCCTTATGGTTCCTCCAGATCGAAGGGCAGTTCAGCATCCACAACGTGCAGAAGGATGACCTTAGATTCTGGCATGCGATAGGACACCTGGGGACAAAATTCGCGACAGAGGTGGAGGACATTATTTCCAACCCTCCAGCCACAGGTAAATACGACCGTTTGAAGGCAGAATTAATTAGGAGGCTCTCCATTTCCCAGGAGCAAAAGGTGCGCCAATTACTCGAGCGCGAAGAGCTCGGCGATCGCAAGCCTTCCCAATTCTTGCGTCACCTAAGATCCCTCGCCGGCGTTTCTATGCCGGACAGTTTCCTCCGCTCCTTGTGGCTGAGCAGGTTACCGCAGAATCTGCAGCCAATAGTCGCCGCACAGGAAGGGATGGACCTGGATGCTCAAGCACGCCTCGCGGACACCATCAGTGACTTCTCCCCACGACCGGAAGTCCACGCCGCCACGAGTCCATTGCCCTTAATCCATTCACTGATGGCCAAAATGGAGGAACTCACGAGGGAAGTCGCAGCCCTAAAGCTGGAAAGGACGAGGCCGCCCAGGCGTTTCCGGAGTCGGTCGAGGAGCCGTAGCCGTCTCAACTCCCAAGAAAGAAGGAACGGAATGTGCTGGTATCATCACCGATTCGGCAACGAGGCCCGCAAATGTGAGTTACCATGTTCTTACTCCGCGGGAAACGCAGGGGCCAGTCGGTAGACGCGGCCGCCGACCACCGCCCTAAATCTAGCCGCCTTTTCGTCCAAGACAAGTTTTCCGGGAAGCGATTTCTTATCGATACCGGATCAGACCTTAGTGTTTATCCCCGTAGTTACGTGCAAGGGCCGAAAATGAAATCGGATTATCAGCTTTTCGCAGCCAACAATTCCGTCATTTCTACTTACGGTTGGGTGACGCTAAATTTAAACTTAGGGCTCAGGCGTGATTTCACATGGCGATTCATTGTCGCCGATGTAAATAAACCAATTTTAGGCGTAGATTTTTTAAATTATTACGGACTTTGTGTAGATATTAGGAACCAAAGACTAATGGACGGAGTGACTTCGCTTTCTGTAAACTGTGTTAGCTCGCCATGTGTAAATTTTAGTGTGAAAACTGTGAGCACAAACTGTAAATATAGTGAACTTTTATCCGAATTTCTCGCTATCACATCCCCTTCGGGATGGCCGGGGCTCGTGAAACATTCCACCGTGCATCATATCCGCACAACCGCTGGACCGCCAGTGACATGCAGACCGCGCCGTTTAGCTCCGGACAAACTCCGGGCCGCGAAACGCGAATTCGAGACGATGTGCCAGATGGGAATTGCACGCCGTTCCCAGAGCTGTTGGAGTTCCCCGCTGCATATGGTGCCTAAGAACAACGATGGATGGCGACTGTGCGGAGACTACCGCGCTTTAAACGCGCGGAGCATTGCAGATGAGTATCCCGTGCCCCATATACAAGACTTTTCCCACCTTTTGGCAGGGAAACGTGTGTTTTCGACAATTGACCTCGTCAGGGCATATCATCAAGTCCCCGTAAATCCAGCGGACGTGGTAAAGACCGCCATTACAACGCCATTCGGACTTTTCGAATTCCCATTCATGTCTTTCGGGTTACGTAATGCCGCACAAACTTTCCAACGCTTTCTCGACGAGGTAGTGCGCGGACTTAACTTCTGTTATGTGTACATAGACGATATCCTCATTGCTTCCGATTCCGAGGAACAACACCACGCGCACCTCCGCGAACTTTTTTCCCGCCTCAGTGAATACGGCGTTGTTATAAATCCCGCAAAGTGTGTTTTCGCCGCCAAGGAGGTAAAATTTCTTGGTTATTTAGTGTCCGAAAACGGTACGAAACCACCATCCGATAAAATTTCCTCAATAGTGCATTTCCCAAAGCCCAAAACAGTGAAAAGCCTTCGTCAATTCTTGGGGATGCTGAATTTTTATCGGCGATTCCTACCCCATGCGGCGGACATCCAGTCTCCCCTTAACGACCTCCTCACAGGTCTCCCTGCGAAGAACGCGCCCATTGTTTGGAACGAAGAGGCAGAAAAGGCTTTCGCAGCGTGCAAAGAAAGCCTCGTCAACGCGACGATCCTCGCTCATCCAACCCCTGGGGCGACGTTGGCCATCTTCACAGATGCCTCCGAAACCGCAATGGGTGCGGCATTGCAGCAGCGAAAGAACAACTCCTGGCAACCACTAGCTTTCTTTTCGAAGAAGCTAAGCGCCGCACAAAGAAATTATAGCGCGTACGATCGCGAGTTGCTCGCGATTTACGAAGCTATAAAATTTTTTAAGCATATGGTCGAGGGGCGAGTATTTTCTATAATTACAGATCACAAGCCGCTCATCTACGCGTTCCAGCAGAAACCGGAGAGAGCGACGCCAAGGCAATTCCGCTATCTCGATTTCATCGGGCAATACAGCACGGACATCCAGCATGTTGCCGGAACGGAGAATGTGGTCGCCGATGCTTTATCTCGCATCGAAGAAGTATGCTCAGCCCCTAACTTCGAAGACGTCGCCGCAGCCCAAGCGAAGGATGAAGAGCTGCAGAACATCTTGCAGGGGAATGTATCTCTTCAGCTTAGGCGGATAATTCTCCCAGGCTCAACAACACCGCTTTTCTGTGATGTTTCCGCCCAGACTGCAAGGCCTTTCCTTCCGCAACAGTTCCGGAAGCAGGCTTTCCTCGCAATCCATCACCTTTCCCATCCGAGTATCAGAACGACAATAAAGATGGTCCGACAGCGCTACGTATGGCCTTCAATAAACAAGGACTGCAGAAATTGGGTGCGCAGCTGCATCCCATGTCAAAGGGCGAAAATCACGAGGCACGTCTCCGCTCCACTCGGAACGTTCAAAGCACCGGGGGGGGCGTTTCGAACACGTCCACATCGACATCGTCGGTCCTTTGCCGCATTCACGTGGATTTAAATACTGTCTGACCTGCATCGATCGTTTTACTCGATGGCCGGAGGCAATACCCATTGCCGATATCACGGCGAATACCGTCGCCAGAGCTTTCCTCGAAGGATGGATATCCGGGGCGCCAGTAAGGGTTACCGCGGGCGACAGTTTGGGTCATCCCTGTTTAAAGAGCTGTCCTCCATTACCGGAATATCGCACTTCCGAACGACGGCTTATCATCCCGCAGCTAATGGTCTCGTGGAACGCCTTCATCGGCAATTGAAGACAGCCATTATGTGCCACCCGAAGGAGGAGTGGAACGAATCCCTTCCTCTATTGGGAATTCGTTCCGCGTGGAAGGAAGACATGCAGGCGACACCGGCAAACTTGGTTTATGGATGCAACCTCCGTCTACCCGGAGAATTCTTCGAACAGGGCCCACCACGAGAGGAGGACATCACCTCCTACGCGGTCAGATTACGTCGGCACATGCAACGCCTGCGACCCACCGCCGGAACACGTCATGGAGAAACGAAAACGTTCGTTTTCAAAGACTTGGAAACGACCCATCAAGTTTTCGTCCGAAACGACGCAGCAAGAACAGGTCTCCAACCCCCGTATGATGGGCCTTTCGAGGTCCTGGAGCGGGGAGAACACTTTTTCCGCCTGAAGAGAGGACAAAAGGAAGACGTCGTATCTTTAAATCGCTTAAAGCCGGCGTACATCCTAGCCGACGAGAACCCACCCAGGGCTCAGAGTTCCACATCGCCGTCGGAGACGCAACCACGGCCAGGCATTTCAACAGAAAAAGGAGTTCACAGCGAGGGGGCCAACCGCACCCGCCAACCAGATCCACCTCGGATTCCTACGGAGAGGACAACCCGCTCTGGCAGAAACGTCCATTTCCCTAAACGCCTAAATGAATATGTCTAATCATTTTTCTCTTTTTTTTTCGTAGACATATTTACTGCCAGGGGGGTGCTGTGGCGGTCGCGAGCTGCGGCCATGTTTGATGGCGCGAGCCGGCCATGTCGTCTGCTGCCGGCAACTGCAGTGCCAAGTGGCGAGAGAATGCAGCGAGTAGCGCGCAACTTCGAAAGAGACTTTCACTCTACCGCATGGTGTCCCGGAGTTAACAAGTCCTTACTTCATGGTGTCTCGCCTCGCCACATCAGCCACGTGGCCTATCCATTGTTAACTATTTTTAACCAGAAATAAACCATGAAAACCATTTGGCTATCTCGTAATTTCTTTTAGCTATAAACGGAGTCGAGTATAGCAACAGCCGCTATAATTTGGTGACCCCGACGTGATCCTCCACGTGGAAAATGGAAGCCGCAGAGACCGCAGCCCTACAGCGCGCAGCCATCAGACTCCCGGATTTCGACCCGGAAAAACCCGCCTTATGGTTCCTCCAGATCGAAGGGCAGTTCAGCATCCACAACGTGCAGAAGGATGACCTTAGATTCTGGCATGCGATAGGACACCTGGGGACAAAATTCGCGACAGAGGTGGAGGACATTATTTCCAACCCTCCAGCCACAGGTAAATACGACCGTTTGAAGGCAGAATTAATTAGGAGGCTCTCCATTTCCCAGGAGCAAAAGGTGCGCCAATTACTCGAGCGCGAAGAGCTCGGCGATCGCAAGCCTTCCCAATTCTTGCGTCACCTAAGATCCCTCGCCGGCGTTTCTATGCCGGACAGTTTCCTCCGCTCCTTGTGGCTGAGCAGGTTACCGCAGAATCTGCAGCCAATAGTCGCCGCACAGGAAGGGATGGACCTGGATGCTCAAGCACGCCTCGCGGACACCATCAGTGACTTCTCCCCACGACCGGAAGTCCACGCCGCCACGAGTCCATTGCCCTTAATCCATTCACTGATGGCCAAAATGGAGGAACTCACGAGGGAAGTCGCAGCCCTANCAGAATCCACAGCAACGCCTTCTCGCGATTGGTCGCCATGGATTTCTCCCTGTCGGTCGGCGGCGTGCATTGGTAGTTCTGAAAGCCCCGTAAGTGGTAGCACATAGCGGCTCGGTATTTGTGGTATGCAATTTGATGTTTGTCGGAAAAGATGATCGACATTTGTTAACAAGTTCTCCTTTCGTCGGCGTTTCCTTGGAAACGGCGTGCAATTTAAACAGAGAGGTGCAGATGTTATGAAGGTGGATTCAGTCTATGATTTCGTAATTTTACTCGTCATGTTCGCATTAATTGGAGTTGGATTTATTGTTATATTAGTTGGAGGCCATTTTAGCTGACGTATATTAAAACAATTACAATACAGAGTAGCACTTTGAAGAGAATAAATATATTTTCCAAGTGTTTTCGCCTACAATGGCCTTGTAGTTGATGCCGAAACCGCTTGAGAGAGAAATGTGCGGATTTTGTGCCACCTAGACGGCAGAGAATGATATCAGTCGTCAGGGAGACTTATAAATTTCAGAAAGGTGACCTTTATTTCATCAAAATTCACGCAAATTTGACCAGTAAACAATATTCGACGTCCAGAACAAGAATCTCCGTTCAATTTCCTTTCTTTTGGTCCCCGTCTCCAATTCGTGCGCCCATTTTTTCTCATTTAAATTTACGAAAGAAACGAACCCCGCAAAAGATTAAAGTGAGTTTATTTGGTAGTCAGGGTTACGGTTTGTATATGACCTCAAAATTTCAGAAAAGTTACCTTTATTTAATCATAATTCACGCAGATTTGAACGGAAAACAGCATTCTACGCCCAAAACAAGAATCTCCATTCAATTTCCTTTCTTTTGGTCCCCGTCTCCAATTCGTGCGCCCATTTTTTCTCATTTAAATTTACGAAAGAAACAAACCCCGCAAAAGATTAAAATGAATGTATTTGTGCAAGTTCTATAACACCAGAATACGATCTCAAGGTAAAAGCTTGAGTAATCAAATAAGATTTCGTTCAGTGAGTCGAGGAGAAAGTTCTCTAGTAATTCTAATCGCGAATAATTGAAACTCGAAGCAGATTTTGACCGCTCTTTCACGCCCTTTGAGTGGTCACCATTAGGGAATCCCCAAAGCCAGATGTTTCCTAGAAAGGTCCATAAAATGGCATACCCTTTAACTGCAGGAGCCTCAGACTGTTCTAGAACTGCATGCTGTCCCTCATAATCCGGGTCGACCTCTTCCGAGAAGGGTGCGGTCAAAGGTTATTGTTTAGAAATTATGGTTGGTATCATATTAAATAGGTTTAATTCGTAACTTTTATGGAATTAGCAGTCCGAATTCACTTTCCTCGCACTTTGCTGATCATTTTTATATCAAACACTTCGCAGATATCTTGATTTTTGTCGATTATTTCTGATTTCGTAAATCCGCCATTTAGAAATCGAAGGAGAATATTTTGAATAGGGTTT
>KZ309871.1:13009-23981 GCA_000376725.2 Ladona fulva
GCGCTGAGAAAGAGTTGAGAGCTCTGAGAAAGAGTTGAGAGCGCTGAGAAAGAGATGAGGACGCTGAGAACGGGTTGAAGGCGCTGAGAAAGAGTTGAGAGCGCTGAGAAAGAGTTGAGAGCGCTGAGAAAGAGTTGAAGACGCTGAGAAAGAGTTGAGAGTGCTGAGAAAGAGTTGAGAGCGGTGAGAAAGAGTTGAGAGCTCTGAGAAAGAGATGAGGACGCTGAGAATGAGTTGAGAGCACTCAGAAAGAGTTGAGAGCACTGAAAAAGAGTTGAAGAACCTGAGGAAGGGTAAAGTGTTCTCGATAGCGGTTGACAGTGCTAAGAAAGTGATGAAAGAGCTTAGGAAGCGAAAAGGTTGTAATTGCTTAGAAAGAGTTGAGAACGCTGAAAAAAGGGTTGAAGGCGCTAAAAAAGAGTTGAGAGCGCTGAGAAAGAGTTGAGAGCTCTGAGAAAGAGTTGAGAGCGCTGAGAAGAAAGAGATGAGGACGCTGCGAAAAGGTTGTAATTGCTTAGAAAGAGTTGAGAACGCTGAAAAAAGGGTTGAAGGCGCTAAAAAAGAGTTGAGAGCGCTGAGAAAGAGTTGAGAGCGCTCAGAAAGAGTTGAGAGCGCTGAGAAAGAGTTGAGAGCGCTCAGAAAGAGTTGAGAGCGCTGAGAAAGAGTTGAGAGCGCTGAGAAAGAGATGGGGACGCTGAGAATGAGTTGAGAGCGCTCAGAAAGAGTTGAGGGCGCTGAGAAAGAGTTTAAAGCGCTCAGAAAGAGTTGAGAGCGCTGAAAAAGAGTTGAAGAACCTGAGGAAGGGTATAGTGTTCTCGATAGAGGCTGACAGTGCTAAGAAAGTGATGAAAGAGCTTAGGAAGCGATGAGGGCGCTTAGAAACCGTTGAGTGTGGTTACAAAGCGATGAGAGCACTTTGAAAAGGTTGTAATTGCTCAGAAAGAGTTGAGGACGCTGAAAAAAGGGTTGAAGGCGCTGAGAAAGAGTTGAGAGCGCTTAGAATGAGTTGAGAGCGTTCAGAAAGAGTTGAGAGCGGTGAGAAAGAGTTGAAGAAGCTGAGGAAGGCTATAGTGTTCTCGATAGAGGTTGACAGTGCTTAGAAAGTGATGAAAGAGCTTAGGAAGCGATGAGGGCGCTTAGAAACCGTTGAGTGTGGTTACAAAGCGATGAGAGCACTTTGAAAAGGTTGTAATGGCTTAGATACCGTTGAGAGCGTTTAAAGCGCTTAGAATGCTATGACTGTTTAATTAATGTAAATTTCTTGAGAAGAATTGACAATTCGTACGATAATCACATCGAAATTAACCTCGAGATATCGAAATACCTCCGCCTTTCGATATAAATTCAGCGACTTCGCAACTTTGGCCCTCCGATGCACATTTCCGCTGCTTTATCGACGCCATATTTCAAACTTTAGTCGCATTTCACAGTCGAATCGACAGCTGGAGTTGTGGCCAAAGTTCCGCGTCTTAAATCATCTCCGCAATCTGAATTTAACGAATCCGTTCGATACTAATCGCCCCCGCACAATCTTCGATACAATCGAACGAGTGAATTATCGACTTGAGGAACTTCTCCGCGTCCGGTGCGAGACTTCTGGATCGATCGATCGAATTCGATCGATGGGTCGAGGGTAGGGGACTCCGGAGATGCCTTTTGGGCCCTTTTTTAAGGGCCTTTACTTAAGTTTGGGGACCTGAATTATTGCGGAGAAATGTGGTGTTGGTTGGGTTTTGTTTCTGATTTGTATCGTTCTAGGCTTCCTGCTGTTAGAACCTGCTGAGTGCGCTTAGAAGGTGTTGAGTGAGCTTAGAATACGTTGAGTTCGCTTAGGATACGTTGAGTTAGCTTTGAATAAGTTGATTTCGCTTAGGATACGCTGCTGAGTGTGCTTAGAAGGTGTTGAGTACGCTTATAATCCGTTGACTTCGCTTACGATACGTTGAGTTCGCTTAGAAAAGGTTGAGTTCGCTTAGGATACGATGAGTTCGCTTAGATTAACTAGAGTTCGCTTAGGATACTATAAATTCGCTTAGAATAGATTAAGTTAGCTTAGGATACGTTCAGTTCGCTTAGAATACGTTGAGTTAGCTTTGAATAAGTTGAGTTCGCTTAGGATACGCTGCTGAGTGCGCTTAGAAGGTGTTGAGTGCGCTTAGAATACGTGGAGTTCGATTAAAAAAGGTTGAGTTTGCTTAGAATAGGTTGACTTCGCTTAGAATAGGTTGAATTCGCTTAGAAAAGGTGAGTTCGCTTAGAATAAGTTGAATTCGCTTAGAATACGTTGAGTGCGCTTAGAATACGTTGAGTTAGCTTAGGATAGCTGTAGTGCGGTTAGAAACAGCTGAGTGAGTTTAGAACGTGTGGAGTTCTCTTAGAATGTGTCAAGAGCGCTTATAATACGTTGGATATGCTTAAATACCCGCTTAGTCCGCTTAGAACACGCTGAGTCCGCTTGGAATTCGCTCAGTGTGTTTAGATATGCGGTATTTCCGCTTAGAACACGCTGATTACGCTTAGATAAACGTTGAGGCAGCTTAGAAATCGCTGCGTGGGCTTAGATACACGGTATCTCCGCTTAAAATACGTTGAATTTGCTTAAATACCCGCTTCGTCCGCTTAGAACACGTTGAGTCCACTTGGAATTCGCTCAGTGTGCTTAGATATTATTAGATATATTATTTCCGCTTAGAACACGCTTAGTATGCTTACGTAAGCGTTGACTCCGCTTAGAAATATTATAAATAATGGTAAAAAATACATTGAGTTATTCTGATCTCACGGCGGACTGTTTCTGGCTTCGGAGGACCAGATATATACGATAATTGATATATTTTTAAACTAAATTAAGTCCCGTCATATTTTACGTGGGCGTTTACTTGTGCTAACACACTTTTTATCGCTATTTGTTAACACAGCAAGTGTAAAGTGTAGTTAAACGCNCTCGTCTCTGTAAAGGCCCGGGTTCGAACCCAGGAGTCCATAATACGGTTCCATAAGAGATGAACGTAAAGTACGTTTTCATGACTTGCAGAGGTCGTTTCTTTTATTAAATCAAATAAGAAACAATTGTCGTACGAAATTGAGACAAGTGTCACAAGAAAGGAAAATAATCACAGAATCATATTTTGATCGTGAATCATTCATATAAATTCGACATTGCGAGAACTCTGATAAAATAGACGGAAAATTCGTAATTTTTTTGGAAAATAAACAACCCATCCCTTTGACGACCAAAGCAATTGTTGAATGTTGATTTCATTAATTCCTCACATATAAGTGCTCGGAGAAAATCACTTACTATACTTTCCGTAAGAAATTTACGTAGAATAGGTTTTCGTTGCATGTAGATATTGTTTCTTTTACTAAATTAAGTTAGAAACAATGGTCCTGCGAAATCAAGAGAAGTGTCAAAAGAAAGGAAAATGATTATAAAATCTTACTTTAGTCCTAAAATATTGATATAGAATCGAACTTTTGAAGATTTTGATAAAAAAAACGGAAATTTCGTAAAATATTTGGGAAATAAACAATCCATTCCTTTGACGACTAAGGAAATATTTGAATATTGATTTCATGAACTATCCCATATAAGTGCACGGGGACAATCAGTTCTTTTCATTTTTAACAGACGTTTACGTAAAGTAGGCTTTCATGACCTGAAAACAGTAGAATAAATATTATAAATAACGTATATGATAAGAAATATATGTAGTTTTTATGATCTTACTGTAGAATTGATTGGTGCTTAGGAGGACCAGATATATATAGAAGATGCTTTGTATGCTGAATATGCTTAGTAGATGCTGAATATGCTTAGTAGATGCTGAATATGCTTAGTAGATGCTGAATATGCTTAGTAGATGCTGAATATGCTTAGTAGATGCTGAATATGCTTAGTAGATGNAATATATGATAACTCCGCTTATTAAACGATGACCTCGCTTAGTAGGTGATAACTCCGCTTAGCACAAGATAACTTCGCTTAATATATGATAACTCCGCTTATTAAACGATGACCTCGCTTAGTAGGTGATAACTCCGCTTAGCACAAGATAACTTCGCTTAATATATGATAACTCCGCTTATTAAACGATGACCTCGCTTAGTAGGTGATAACTCCGCTTAGCACAAGATAACTTCGCTTAATATATGATAACTCCGCTTATTAAACGATGACCTCGCTTAGTAGGTGATAACTCCGCTTAGCACAAGATAACTTCGCTTAATATATGATAACTCCGCTTATTAAACGATGACCTCGCTTAGTAGGTGATAACTCCGCTTAGCACAAGATAACTTCGCTTAATATATGATAACTCCGCTTATTAAACGATGACCTCGCTTAGTAGGTGATAACTCCGCTTAGCACAAGATAACTTCGCTTAATATATGATAACTCCGCTTATTAAACGATGACCTCGCTTAGTAGGTGATAACTCCGCTTAGCACAAGATAACTTCGCTTAATATATGATAACTCCGCTTATTAAACGATGACCTCGCTTAGTAGGTGATAACTCCGCTTAGCACAAGATAACTTCGCTTAATATATGATAACTCCGCTTATTAAACGATGACCTCGCTTAGTAGGTGATAACTCCGCTTAGCACAAGATAACTTCGCTTAATATATGATAACTCCGCTTATTAAACGATGACCTCGCTTAGTAGGTGATAACTCCGCTTAGCACAAGATAACTTCGCTTAATATATGATAACTCCGCTTATTAAACGATGACCTCGCTTAGTAGGTGATAACTCCGCTTAGCACAAGATAACTTCGCTTAATATATGATAACTCCGCTTATTAAACGATGACCTCGCTTAGTAGGTGATAACTCCGCTTAGCACAAGATAACTTCGCTTAATATATGATAACTCCGCTTATTAAACGATGACCTCGCTTAGTAGGTGATAACTCCGCTTAGCACAAGATAACTTCGCTTAATATATGATAACTCCGCTTATTGAACGCTGGGTCCGCTTAGTAGCTGATAAGTCCGCTTGGTTTAAGTTGAGACCGCTTAGTTGATTATAACTGCGATTAATGTAGGAAAGATCCGTGTAATACATGATAGCTCCGCTTATTAAACGCAGAACTCTCTTAGTAGATGATAACTCCGCTTAGCACATGATAAAATCGCTTTGCACATGATAAAATCGCCTAGCATATGATAACTTCGCTCGCTTAGTTGATAATAAAGTTCACTTAATACACGAAAGATCCGTGTAATACATGATAACTTCGCTTGAAACACGCTAAGATCGCTTAGTAGCTGATATCTCCGCTTAGCACATGATAACTTAGTTCGCGTAGAATACGTTGAGTACGCTTAGAATACGTTGAGCCCGCTTAGAATACGATTGAGTCGCTTAGAGAATATGTGGAGTCCGCTTAGCATACGTTGAGTGCGCTTTCAACACGTTTACACCGCTTAAAGTCCGTTGAGTTCGCTTAGAATACGTTCAGACCGCTTAAAGAATAAGTTGAGGTAAACCGTCACCGAAAATAAAATACAACCTTCGATAAAATAGCGCTGAGAAAGGGTTGAGGGCGCTGAGAAATTGTTCAAAGCGCTGAGAACGAGCTTAAGGCGCTGAGAAATTCAACCTTCGATAAAACAGAAAAAAAATACAATAGGAACGGGATGAAATCCAAGTTAAAGCTAAGAAAACTTAGTACATTATAGTTTTGAAATTTAGCTTTGAGCCTTCGTATGGTTTCCTATAGAGGCCAGCCAAATCTGACGAAGAAAACCTCCCAGAGTACATCTACAGAGTCGGATTAAAAAATGAAAATAAAATAGTAAATATTGATTCTGTGAAACGAAATGAGTACCAAAATAAAGATTAAACAACGTAGTTTATTGCTGTTTTCAAATTATGTTCAAGGACATCGTGAATTTTCCAATAGAGATCAGCGAATTTGACCAAGAAAAAACCGATCGGAACCGGAAAAGGACAACCCAACTACAAGCACATCGTGAATTTTCCTACAGAGATCAACGAAGTTGTTTCTTAAAGTGCATTGAGTGCGCTTAGAATACGTTTACTTCGCTTAATGTTCGTTGAGTTCGCTTAGAATACGTTTACTTCGCTGAGAGAACACGTACAGTTCGCCTTGAATAAGTTGAGTGCGCTTAGAAGACGTTCAGACCGCTTAGAATACGTTCAGACCGCTTAGAATACGTTCAGACCGCTTAAAGAATAAGTTGAGTGAGCTTTTTTTATTTCTTCTTTCTTCTTTCACGTTTACATCGCTTAAAGTCCGTTGAGTTCGCTTAGAATACGTTGAGTGCGCTTAGAATATGTTGAGCCCGCTTACAGAGACAGTTGAGTGTGCTTTCAATAAGTTTACTTCGCTTAAAGTCCGTTGAGTTCGCTTAGAATACGTTTACTACGCTGAGAGAATGCGTACAGTTCGCTTAGAATAAGTTGATTAGAAAAGGGAAATTTCTCTTAAAATAGGTTGAATCTGATGAAAATACGTTGAGTTTGCTTACAATACGTTGTTTCCGCTTACAACGCGCTGAGACAAGCTTATATGGAACTGTTTTTCCTTATTTACGCTTAAAATTCGCTTAGTTTGCTCAGAATATGATGAGTTTGCTTAGTTGACTTGAGAATTACTTAATAGAAATACCTACATGCAGACCCAAATTCTAAAATCGAAATTAAATATAAGAAATTGATTTCTGAAAGTATGCATACACCAAATTGATGACAAAAGTACGTAGTTTACGGTCATACTACTACAATTGTAATAAAAACGTAACGATGTTTCTTACAATATCGCCAAATGTGAGTAGGAAGAATCTCTCCGGAGTACGAATAAAAAAATCTCACATGCAGACACAAATTCATAAATCGAAATTAAATATAAGAAATCGTTTTCTGAAAATCGGATGCATACCAAATAGAAGCTAACATTACGTAGTTTAGGATCGCTTTACAATTATAATAAGAACCTTACAATGTTTCTTACAATATCGCCAAATGTGAGTAAGAAGAAANAACGATGACCTCGCTTAGTAGGTGATAACTCCGCTTAGCACAAGATAACTTCGCTTAATATATGATAACTCCGCTTATTAAACGATGACCTCGCTTAGTAGGTGATAACTCCGCTTAGCACAAGATAACTTCGCTTAATATATGATAACTCCGCTTATTAAACGATGACCTCGCTTAGTAGGTGATAACTCCGCTTAGCACAAGATAACTTCGCTTAATATATGATAACTCCGCTTATTAAACGATGACCTCGCTTAGTAGGTGATAACTCCGCTTAGCACAAGATAACTTCGCTTAATATATGATAACTCCGCTTATTAAACGATGACCTCGCTTAGTAGGTGATAACTCCGCTTAGCACAAGATAACTTCGCTTAATATATGATAACTCCGCTTATTAAACGATGACCTCGCTTAGTAGGTGATAACTCCGCTTAGCACAAGATAACTTCGCTTAATATATGATAACTCCGCTTATTAAACGATGACCTCGCTTAGTAGGTGATAACTCCGCTTAGCACAAGATAACTTCGCTTAATATATGATAACTCCGCTTATTAAACGATGACCTCGCTTAGTAGGTGATAACTCCGCTTAGCACAAGATAACTTCGCTTAATATATGATAACTCCGCTTATTAAACGATGACCTCGCTTAGTAGGTGATAACTCCGCTTAGCACAAGATAACTTCGCTTAATATATGATAACTCCGCTTATTAAACGATGACCTCGCTTAGTAGGTGATAACTCCGCTTAGCACAAGATAACTTCGCTTAATATATGATAACTCCGCTTATTAAACGATGACCTCGCTTAGTAGGTGATAACTCCGCTTAGCACAAGATAACTTCGCTTAATATATGATAACTCCGCTTATTAAACGATGACCTCGCTTAGTAGGTGATAACTCCGCTTAGCACAAGATAACTTCGCTTAATATATGATAACTCCGCTTATTAAACGATGACCTCGCTTAGTAGGTGATAACTCCGCTTAGCACAAGATAACTTCGCTTAATATATGATAACTCCGCTTATTAAACGATGACCTCGCTTAGTAGGTGATAACTCCGCTTAGCACAAGATAACTTCGCTTAATATATGATAACTCCGCTTATTAAACGATGACCTCGCTTAGTAGGTGATAACTCCGCTTAGCACAAGATAACTTCGCTTAATATATGATAACTCCGCTTATTAAACGATGACCTCGCTTAGTAGGTGATAACTCCGCTTAGCACAAGATAACTTCGCTTAATATATGATAACTCCGCTTATTAAACGATGACCTCGCTTAGTAGGTGATAACTCCGCTTAGCACAAGATAACTTCGCTTAATATATGATAACTCCGCTTATTAAACGATGACCTCGCTTAGTAGGTGATAACTCCGCTTAGCACAAGATAACTTCGCTTAATATATGATAACTCCGCTTATTGAACGCTGGGTCCGCTTAGTAGCTGATAAGTCCGCTTGGTTTAAGTTGAGACCGCTTAGTTGATTATAACTGCGATTAATGTAGGAAAGATCCGTGTAATACATGATAGCTCCGCTTATTAAACGCAGAACTCTCTTAGTAGATGATAACTCCGCTTAGCACATGATAAAATCGCTTTGCACATGATAAAATCGCCTAGCATATGATAACTTCGCTCGCTTAGTTGATAATAAAGTTCACTTAATACACGAAAGATCCGTGTAATACATGATAACTTCGCTTGAAACACGCTAAGATCGCTTAGTAGCTGATATCTCCGCTTAGCACATGATAACTTAGTTCGCGTAGAATACGTTGAGTACGCTTAGAATACGTTGAGCCCGCTTCGAATACGTTGATTCCGCTTAGAAAACATTAGGGCCGCTTAGAGAATATGCTGAGTGCGCTTTCAACACGTTTATTTTGCTTAAAGTTTGTTGAGTTCGCTTAGAATACGTTGAGTTCACTTAGAATAGGTTGAGCCCGCAGCCCAAAAAAAAGAACATTTTATCTGCAGACTCAATTTTGAAAATTAAAATTAAATAGAAGTAATGGTTATTTTGAAACAAAACGAACACTAAATTAAAGCTAAATTAACGTAGTTTAATTTACATTTAAAATCAAAATTACTAATACGTAATAAGGTATCATTCGGAGGCCGCAAAATTCGGCCAAGAAGAGAAAACCCCCCAAAAGAAAATTTCGCCTGCAGACTGAATTTCAAAAATGAAATTAAAATAGAATCAATCGTCTTTTTTAAAGAAAACGCTCACCAAATTGAAGTTAAATAACGTAGCGTAAAACTGCATTAATGTTGAATATGTAAAGTTTATACGTTTTTCTATAGATACCGAGAAATTAGACCAAGAAATTGGTGTTAACTTGCATCCTGCAGACATTATTTCGAAAATCGAAATCAAATAGTAAAAATGGTTTGTTTGAAACAAATTTGATACCAAATTAAAGAAAAAAGAGAGTACTTTAAAATTCATTTAAATTTGAATATCTAAATGTGATGAGTCTTAGTACAGACGTGGCGAAAGTCGACCAAGAAATTGGTCTAAACTTGGAATCCTGACTGCAGACTGTTTCAAAAATCGAAATTAAATAGTAGAGATGGTTTAATTAAAATATGTTTGATAGCACATTAAAGGTGAAATGCCGTACTTTAAGATTCGTTNAGAAAATCGTATTTTGGAAACGAAAAAAACACTAATTAAAGCTGAAACATTACGGTTTACAACTGCGCTCTAATTACGCTTCAATACTTCACACATTTTATTACAGAGACCGCCAAAGTCGACCAAGAGAAGAAAACCTCCGGGCCCCGAAAGGAAAAACCCACCCGCGGGCCCCGAAAACGGTCCGGGGGGGGGGCGAAAAGGGCGCCTCCTGGAGGGAATTAAAATAAACAAAGTGCGCGGAGAAGAAACGGCGGAAATCTCATTTTTACCAGTAACTAACAGAAATAGCTACCAGTTTCATTACAATACGTTGACTTCGCTTGGAATACGTTGAGCCCGCTTAGAAAAAGGTTAGGACTGCTTACAGAATAAGTTGAGTGCGCATTGAACACGTTAGGTTCGCTTACAGTCCGTTGAGTTCGCTTACAATATGTTTACTTGGCTTAGAATACGTTTTATGCGCTCAGAATACGATGAGTCCGCTTACAATACTTTGAGTTCGCTTAGAATACGTTACTTTCGCTGAGACAATATGTTGTTTTGATTAAAATACGTTGAGTTCGCTTAGAATAGGTTGAATTCGCTGACACAATAGATGGATTTCGCTTAGAATACGTTGAAAGCGCTTAGAATGCGTTGAGTTCGCTTTGATTACGTTGACTTCGCTTAGAGCATTTAGAGTACGCTTAAGATAGGTTGAAATCGCTTAGATTAGGTTGAATCAGCTGAGACGATAGATAAAGTTCGCTTAGAATACGTTGAAAGCGCTTAGAATACGTTGAAAGCGCTTAGAATGCGTTGAGTTCGCTTTGATTACGTTGACTTCGCTTAGAGCATTTAGAGTACGCTTAAGATAGGTTGAAATCGCTTAGATTAGGTTGAATCAGCTGAGACGATAGATAAAGTTCGCTTAGAATACGTTGAAAGCGCTTAGAATACGTTGAAAGCGCTTAGAATGCGTTGAGTTCGCTTTGATTACGTTGACTTCGCTTAGAGCATTTAGAGTTCGCTTAAGATAGGTTGAAATCGCTTAGAATAGGTTGAATTCGCTGACACAATAGATGGATTTCGCTTAGAATAAGTTGAAAGCGCTAAAAATGCGTTGAGTTCGCTTATGATAGGTTGAAATCGCTTAGAGTAGGTTGAATTAGCTGAGACGATAGATAAAGTTCGCTTAGATTACGTTGAGTTCGCTTAGATTACGTTGAGTTCGCTTAGATTAAGTTGAGTTCGCTTAGAGCATTTAGTATTCGCTTAGATTACGTTGAGTTCGCTTAGATTACGTTGAGTTCGCT
>KZ309872.1:11439-37718 GCA_000376725.2 Ladona fulva
GTAAGAAATAAAAATGACAATTTAGGAAAGAATGAATGCATAAAATTAAATTACATATCTAGGAGAAACGAAAAGTAAAAATGATCAAATATGTAAACCAGGCAAGAGTAGGGTTATGAATCAAGAGCTCAAAAAAAAGCCTTTAACGGAAACAGAGTAAATGTCCATCAGAAGCAGAAAATATGCAGCACAACATTTTCAAGCTGATTAGGCGTCAAAGGATTAAAGCTGAATTTCTGGAAATTCTAGAATGTTCCGGAAACTTCACAATTTCTATTGGAAAATTCAAAACCCAAATTTAAACTGAAAATTATGAAAAATCATGAAATTATCATGCAACGGACTTAGAATTAGAAATCAAGGATAATTAAATGAAAAATGACAAGATAGTGTATGAAATTACAAAGTAATAATCAAGTGTTGCAATAAACTTTGAATAACTTACACTTAGTATAATTTTCAAGAAGCTGAGGACCAAAAGGGTTAAAAGTACATAAAGGGTTAAATTACTGATGAGTTTCTAGCAAGTTCTGGAAGTTTTTGCTTTTGTTCCTATGTACATTCAATGCAAGATTTCATGGCTATATTGACAAAAGAAATAAGTTACATTATGTGAAACATGAGGCTTCAGAAGACATGCAATTGTGAGAATAATGGCTACAATTCCTCTGGGTATGAGAACAGAGGACAGAGCTCCTTTCTATGTCTGCATTCACATAATGTGAACTTCGAATTATTCAGAAAAGCTACTGAGAAAACAAACTATGACAAGAATTTCAGCTACTGAGAAAATGACAAATTATAACAAGAATTTAATTGTTGAAATGAAAAAGAATTAAAGTCAAATTTAAACTAACAAAGACAGAAAAGGTCACATTTCTTTAGAAGAGTGTATACTCTCTATAACAGCAGATATTTCTAAAAGTTCCTTTCGAGAACGATAATTTTCTATCTAAGAGTTCTAATAATTTTGGGAACATTCTTGAACACTAAATATTTTTCGTGCTTTAGTCTTTCTAGGCCTCTCAGAAATGATCTAACCATTCAGAGGGACTTGAAATTTAATGGTAATTTCAGAAAGTTTTCGGGAGACAAATAGTCACTGCTGAAGATTAAATTTTCCAGAAAGTAATTCATACCAAAACAGGAATTCTCAATAACATTCCTCATCAAAGAATGCCAAAGTTCCATATCACTGCATTGAGAACAACCTGAAGATTTAGATTTGTGACAGCCAAAGAAAGCACTACAACACTTCCGTTGGAATACGCAGGACTTATGAAATATTAGCACTTGACATTTAACTTGAAAATTTAAAATGAAAAGCCAGTAAGTTTCCAAAACAAAAGATATAAGCCTCGATTGTGTCATATACCTCAAACATTAAATTATTTTAGCCTAAAAATCATTTCAAAAAAGTAACATAAAGGGGGCATGCAATTGCTGGCACTAAATGAAAATTTTAGGAAATTGTACAACTATATCATAATATGTGGTATCTGGCAGAGAATCCAAAAAGACCTGTACATTTCAGAGGTAACATTTCCTTGTAGGAAACAGATAATATTTTAGTATTGAAGATCCCAAAGACTCATAATAATGAAATCAAGATGGTATACAACTTAGTTATTTCACGTAATTTCTACGAAAATCATTCAATGTTTCATTTCTTTTAGGGAAATAATTGAAATTAAAACTTTATGGAATAAACAATATTAATGCATTCATGGAATATGCTAAACTGTCCAAAATTCTCACACAAAACAAGAAGAGGAGGATAAATGACTGATTATAAATTAAAAAGACTTGTCATTGTGAAGTGGTGATATAAGTGAATAAAAATGAAAACAAGAGGAGGGATGAAAAGATCAAACTTCTTTAAGCATAAAATACACTAAATTATTAAAAAGAGAGCTGGTAAATTGAAAATGGAGTCCTTAAGTATTTATGGATTATAATTGAGGGTAGCATAATTTTGTTAAGAAGATTACAAAATAAAAAAGATGGAACTGAAAATAAAGGAGTAAATGGCAATACATGTTAAGAAGGAATTACAAATCCCAGATAGAAAGAAAAAAGAATCACGATTTAGAATGAAACCTAGAAGAATCATAACACAAAAGATTTGGTGATAGGTGTAAGAACCCAAGTCAAAAATTTTCAGTAGAAGTTCCACAGAATTAAAAATGAAAAATGGTCCAAAATCCAAGAGTACGAGGTCACCAGAATATAATACAACATGCAAACTTATCTGCTTTGATTAAAACCTAATAAATTGAAGACAATTCTCATCTGCCATATGTAGCAATTTTCAGAATTTGATACAGAGATTGATTAATTTAGAGTGATATGGAGAGGTTGAAGCAAAGAACTGAAACTGACCTACACATAGTGCTGCAAGCTTTAAACAATCCCTACTGACACTGATGAAACTTTTCAAGATACAGCATTAATATTCAAAAGAAAAATATCCACATGTAAGTGAAAGAGGTGTCCTAATAATTATGAGTTGTAAGAGTTGCATAAAAGAAATGGCTCAACTAGCATAAGTGGAAATGAATTTTGTAGCAATTGATTGTGATAAAAGGAAGATATCAGAAGAAGAGAGGAGTTTGTTTCTTGAAGTTCTAAGCTCAGATAAGCTACAAATTGATGAAACGGTAATGTAGAACGGCAATGGTAGAAGAATTTACTTTAGATAACGAATGCAATTCAAAAATATTTTAGCGTAATTTCCATATACTGCAAAGTAAACTTGAAATGCATACTTAGTGGCATACTTTATAAGACGTCTTCGTAATTTAAACAAGAGAATTTGACTCTAAAACACTGGAATGTTTTCTAAAGGTTATTGAGAAATCAGAAGCAATTGAAAGAACTTTCAAAAATGTAAACAAAGAATAATGTACACTTAGGGCAATTTTAAATATTGCTAAATGGGAGTGCTTTTGCATGACTTTTAGAATTAATATTATGTTTTGGAACTATAAAACTGAGATGTATTATTCATAAAAGATGAATTTAATTACTTAAAATGAATTATGAGAATAGCTACTAAAAGTCCTTAATTCTAAGATAAGCGATTGACCTCTAGAAAGGTGGATGGTGAATTAACTATCAGAGGTATATAGCAATCAATTTAATTTAAAATTTTAGCTCTATAAATAATTCTAATGTATTTCAATGCTGAGAAAAGTATTTCATTCACAGATTTAGCACAGATTATAACCTGCAATCGAAGATGACTTATACTGCTGTTACAGATTCAAAAACATTTATAGAAAGACCCCATGACCCCAAAACTTTTCTTTAGAATAATATAACAGTTTACCAGCAGTTTTACCGTATCAAGGGACGAAATTTTATAACTGAAAATTATTTATTCATAACAGGGAATTCCTTGAACTGGGAAGATTACAAAAAGAATATATAAATCATTTTCAGACAAGGTGAACATTACTATAGAACTTAATCATAGCCTCCAAATAAATTTCTAATGTTGCATGGCATTTAGTTCTAAAAGTAGCAGATGTTGATAAGTACTTACACGGAAGTGGAAAACCTCCTTCGCTAGCAGGATATTCTTTATTCATAACCAAAAAGAGCAGGAAATTTGCTGGTCTTGATGATATTTGAATCGGAAGCATTCACCAAATCACGAGGCCTTAGCATCTTCATTTCTCCGTTCCCCACTTGAAAACTTTTCTACAGATTCTTCACCAAAATTCCATTAGGTGTCTGCCAATCCACCGTGATAATTGGTATTCTTCACCTAATCGAATAGAATTACAAGTAGTAGCTTCAAGCTAACATAAGAACATACAAAATGAGGAATAAATGGGCTCACCACATGCCCTTTCATTGCGTGAATAGATCGGATACAGAGGCTTTTCCAAAGACGATAATTCACATTAAAAAATTGATTCTTTCTTTGATAGGTAAATAAAAGACAAATAAATTGGAATGATATTCTTTGAAATGTGTCATTCTATAAATGCAGAAATAAATTTTCTAGAGAATGAAAATTAGAGCTTTACCGAGAATCTAATCCGGCAAGTATTTTGTTAATGGAGCGACTTAGCGGTTAAAATAATAACAAACAATTCTTATTCAATCCTACGAAAATGGCATACATTTGACATATCAGAAACATTCCATATAGTTTCTGGCCAGAAGGATAAGACGATAACAGAAACAAGTGCTTACATTTTGTATGCATCATGTGATATACTGAGAGATTTTTCTTTTCGTAGTTTCAAGTTACAAATAATAAGGAAGTACTTACAAAAAAATCTAAGCTAAGCAACGAACTTCAAATTGCATGGGGAACATTACCGACAGCTGACTAGAGCATCGATGAGCGCAATGTAAGACTTCATCGGCGGGGTACAGTATTCTTTCACTATGGATTTGTCTTCTATGTATAGTTAATAGGAAATATCTTTGAAATCTAAAGATTTGATAAACTACTCATCTCCATTTGGAGATGGGGACTTGAATGATTTATCTTTCCTAGAATCTAAAGAACAAGTGTAATAAAATCGTCTTGTTAACAAGGTGATGATCATAGTCTCATAAATGCTCACGTTTATCTCGAATAACAATGCGAAAGAAGTGGAAAAAGGGGTTCGTTTAATAGATTTTCCAGAGAAAAAAGTCAGTAATTATATTTTTGGGGGGTTCAACTCTTTTTCAGTCAATATTACTGGTGTACCATTTAAGTGTCAGAATATGTGTGTAATATGTAGAAATACATGAAGAGTAAGACCCCTAATTCTGGCAGCCGATTAATTGGATCCAGATACATTTTAATACTCTATCTTAAGGGTCTTCTCATAAGTTAATAAAATTGATGATACATTTTTTGGATGTTTTTTTTGTTCACGTTTTTACAACTATCTCTCTAAATCTTCTCCGAGTTAAAATGTTAAAAAAGTATACGTAAATCATGCATTACACAAATTATTCAAAAACAATAAATGTCATTCTAAAAATTTAAAGTCACGCCATAATTAACATTCTGGGTACAAAGTCTTGTCACTGAATCCATGATTTATCATACCCAGCCAGTCTCCTCAGTTCACATACTGTACTCAAAGATATGGATGTCATGTAAATGAGTGCCCCTTGTTCTTGCTAAGCCAGAACTTTTTTCTCAACACATCTGTTCAACTTCCATCATAATGTCTATTCACATAACCCAGATTTTTAAACTTCCTTATCCACATTTCCTCTAACAGTTCTTCATTATACTCTCTCTATGCTTCCATGTTTGTATCTCTTTTAGTGCAGTCAATGTTTCACATTCTTCTATGTACACACATCTGCTGCTTCCAGATGCATTCAGTTTCCCTTAGAATCTATCATAAGGACTCCAAAAAGAGGTGTTTGCAAATTTATGCTAAGAATCAGATTTTTATGTTGGTGGGTCAGGAAATGTTTCCTTTTTCTTATTTCAACAATATCATCAAAGCTTAATGGTCAACGAAATCTTCAGACTAAACCTACAAATCTGTGATTTAATATCAATGAATTCCTTTTCAGAACGTAACTACCACTCTTTAATGAGATACAAAATTGCTGATAAAGTGAACATTTTGTTTGAACTACAACAGAAATTTTCCTAAAACACGGTGGTTGGACTTTAATGAGATTGAATCAACAAAAGAAAAACCATAAGCTTTAATAAAAATCTTTTAATAACAAAATTTTTACGAACACAATAATCAATCATTGGTATAATAAACACTAGCAAGGCCATTCAGCTCTTAAGGCTATTTATTTATGCATACAGAAAGCACTTTTTGATTAATGTTTCTCTTAAGCATGATAGCATCACTAAATGAGAAAACTTACACTTCCATGGTCTATTTTCTGCAGCTAAATTATTAATTTACAAACTTGAAAGACTCATTAATGAAGTACTCATTGACTCATACATCATCAACAGCTGCATACTGATGTTTGCAATATATTTACACCATAAATGCAGTTATATAAATGATATGCTAAAATAATTACTTAGTTTGATTATTATTAAAATATTGAAACAAGATATGAAATTATAAGGCAAGGACTTTAATGCAAAAAATAAATAAAATTTCTCAAATATTATTTTAACATCTCTTGATACCATCTCACAATTCTTACAACTCTGTTAATTATGAACACAAAAAGATACAAATAAACATAAAACTCAGGTCAAAAATAATTTAGATATGGTACAAAGACAAAGTATTAGCACCTTTGTTAAGTTAAATATTTTAAATAACAGTAAACTCAAATAAAAATGGATTGGAAATAATTAAAATTCTATCCAAAGTATACATATCAAGTTAATGCATAATTAACAGAGATGAATATGTGTACACAATTCCTATTTTCAATTAGAGAAAAATACTTAATAAAATATATAGCATTTATTAGCTTAACTTTGAAATCTTCAAATTTACAGTAAATGGAAAAAATCACTGAAAATCTATTTTAATTATCATTTTCTCACATGAAACTCCTTTTGGAAAGGCAAATGAAATGTTTTGCCTCAGCTATTTTAAAAATTATTCATAATTAATCAACAAATATATCACATAATGCTCAACATAACAATGCCCTCAACAATCTGGATAAAACTGATACTTCAACAAAGAGATAGATGAAGGCTTTCACATTTCAATAAATCAGCAAGGACATTGCTCAGTCAATGGTAACCTTCAGATTGTGATTATGAATATCAGCCAGTGCTTATAGCATTGAGCCATTTCGAACAATTTGTACTCTAGGACACACAAAAGTGAATTTGGTTGACACCACGGTCAAACAAAACTTGATCACAACAGTTAATGAGCATCTGGTGTATAAGTCAACAATACTACTGCAACCCAAAGATGTAACAGCACCTACAAAGATAGAACAAATAATATAGGTTCAGATGATGACAATAATCTATACTACAAGCTACGTTTCAGCCACATAGGAAATGGCCTGAGCAACAATTTGCATCAATCCCATCTCAAAGAGGTACACTCTCAATTTAACTAACTCTTTCATCTATGTGTACCTTTGAGAACCTTCATTTCTTTGAAGTCACTAGCTTTCACATTTGTGCTTCTAGTTCTATATATATGTGCTTTAATTGTACTTCAGTCCCTTATAAAGGAAAATGCAAGTTGCATGAAACATCATGATGCATATTAGAGACTCCCTGCATGAAGATGATGGTAAAGATTGGCATGAGTGTGAGAGTGAAGAGGTTACAGGAGCTATCAAGGTTTATATTTTATATGTCCCAAACAATATTTTAGAAAGAAGTTGTTTTTAAAGCAAGGTAAATGGAGTTTTGTTCAAGTGTAAACATTTTTTTGATGAAACAGTTGAAATAAAGAATAATAAAACAATGCTTCAACAATCTTTCTTAAAAACAGGAAAGACTATTTAAAAGGATTGAGGAAAGGAAATCATTAAGCACAGAAGAGCCATGCAACTGAGTCCCAATGAATGACAGGAGTGAAAAATAGGGACATGACTGGGACTCGAAATCAGGTCTCTTTGCTTCACTGCATGAAGATGTGGGTAAAGAATGGCATGAGTGAAATGGTAACAGGAGTTTAGATAACTCCTGTAACAGGAGTTATCTAGAGTCTGCTCATTGTTCCTAAAAATAGGTTATATTCCACAAAAAGTGAAAATAAAATCATGACAAGACTGTCGCCACACTGGAATAAGGTTGTTGCAAGTAAATATGCAAAGTGAACAAGGAATGGGCAATTCACCACACACATGGCTGTCAGCTGCATACATATCTTCAGATGAAAATGAGCAGAAATTGTTACACAATATGGGAAGTAATAAATCAAATTCAACAAGTGGAATAGTTACCGTATATGAAAGAAGAAGAGTCCTGGCAAGTGGATATCTTCTAAGGAAAATTCCAACTCTGACACCAACAGCATCCAGACTGGAATATGCTCTCTTTACTTTGCGAGTGACAGCTGTATCAAATGGAGATTCTAGCAGAAATGATGGTATTCGGGCTTTTGCTAGAATGTAAACATATTCAAAGAGAAATTTTAATAGCAATGAAATATATATACGGCCCACAGATAACATTACCAGCAAAAACCAAGTAATATATTGCTAAATTAATGGTTAAGATTTGATATCACTATTTTTCAGCAAAAACACTAAAAATAACTCAAACATACAGAAGGAATATGAAAGAGCGATGTTTTCCAATCATTTAAGTTCCCTCACTTCTAATAGATTATCAGTATGATAAATCATTCTCCATATTCATTAATATAAGAAAGAAATTTTATTTGAGAAGTTCCAAGTAGATCTTACCATCATCCGTGTCATTTTGACCAGCTACTGGTCCATTTGGCATCTGTCCAAGATGTGCCACAGCATCTCTGTAGAGGTGCTGAAAGAGATCAGAATGTTAGAGATTTTTAGAGACACTTCAACTTAGGTAAGTGATAGAAAATTGAATTATTAATGTACATATAATTAATTCTTCCACAGTTCATTAAATGTTTCAGCTGATGAAGATGACCAAGTTTTCCAGAAAAAGGCAGCAAATATTAATTTAGTTTTGAATCACAAATCTACGTCTACATATGTACCCTGCAAGGTGCCTCTAGGCATGCAGCAGGGGTACATGTATTGATTAACACCAAGGTTTTGGCTATGAGATTGATTGTTGTATCTTAAATGAAACCTAAACACTTTATTCGCTAGAATAAAATTCTGTCATGCCTATAATGTTGAAAATTGATTAATACTGAATATATATGTAGTTTCTTGCAGTGAAAATGAAGAAAATTACTCAACTTTACATACTGGTGCATTTAAAAGTACAGGCAGTTTTCAAGTTAAAACACATGCAATTTGCTATTATCCACACTAATGACCATTTTAATTTCATTTTTAATGTGTGTGTATATCTGCCTAAAACTCAGCAACCCAAAATATTTATTTTCAAACTTTTGCTGTTAAAAGAATACAGTTTATGTAATTTCATCATTTTCTTTTAAAAAACCAGTAAAAGAGACAAAAAAGAATATATGCATACATCATAGTTTAACAGATCATTCTCGACTGACTTACTCAGCTTAAAGTGTCTGGTCACTGAGAATGTAACCAAGTCATAAGTTGGAAACCACAGTGGTATTTTAATAACTTATCAGATTATGGGCAAATAACTAGAATAGGCAGCTCTCAACTGAATTAAAAGAAAGATAAACCCAGCTTACATCAGTCTTTTCAAGTTGCAGACGCAAGGCATTGCGCTCAGCTGTTAATGATTCCAGACGAACTTGCTTCTCAACAAGGGTGGAAGTGAGTGCTGCAAGACGAGCACTGGCACTGTCTTCCACAGCATCCTGGACCACTTCTCCTCTCACTGGCACCCTCCCTCCCCAATCCTCTCTTCTACCACTGCTTCTGCTCTTTGCCTCCTCTGCCTTTCTTGCGTTGCTCAACTTCTGCCTCAACTCCATTTCCTCCTGACGCAACTTCATCACTTCATCTCTAGTGGTCCTCAGTTCCTGGAGATTAAAATGAAGACTAGCTGCAGAATTTGGCACAGGAAAACACTAGAGTCCTTTGAGAAGAGATGCTCAATGGATTTGTTATTCTCATCAAAGGAACACATACATAGCCCTTAAAATAAATCCTTCATTTCCATCAACTAAGATCTTGATAAACGTGTTAATGTTAGGGCTCTTGGTTAATGCAACAAATCCATTGCTGTCGATTGATGGCTGATTTTCACCAGACCTGATACCACTTTATATGTATTCAACTACTAGGCATTAAGAAAACCAGAGGCTAAAATCATTGAAATAATAAAAGATAGTAGGGATGTACACAGATAAACATCCAGGACACCTGTGAATTAAAATGGATAAATAACAAGACTATCTCAAAAAATAGCTAGTTTTAGGCAATGGTTTGATGTTTCATTGAGTGACATTTCAGAAAGTCCATAGCTGTAACACTTCAGCTTAAGGGTTAAGGGGTCCATAAAGATTTATTTAGAGACCTTTAATGATAGAAATTTGAAAACAGGGACCTTGGAAATAATATATGAAGAAGGTGTATGGGAAAGAAATGTAGCCTACTTACATGCTGCCATGCATGATGGGAAGAAGTTATAAATGATGCGGGAAGAAGGATATAAGAAATTGAAACTAAAAGAGAAACTATGTGATTTGAAAGGGGATAAAAGGGGAGTGCAGAGGATATTCCAATTTGGAATTTTAAGAAACTTTAAAACAATGAAAGAATTACTTCTACACTCTATACAGGGGGTTTGATGATTCAGGGAAGGGGCATGAAATTAATTACAAAATCTTTTTTGATTCCATCAAGGAGAAAGAATAATACAGCAATATTTAATGAACATTGAATTATTTGTCTAGCAACACTTACAGCCAAAATATAACTATTCATAGGGATATTTACTTATTTCTTTAAGCCCTCAAAAAAATCCTGTCCAATTACAACCAGGACAATTACATATAGGTACCCAACAAAGAACAAACACAGACATCCATTCCCTAACTGGAAATTCTGGTTAGCCTTGCACGACTTAAACCCAGGACTGCGATGCTGAAAGCATCCTAACCACAACACAACCAAGGTCAGTACAATTAATACTGTGTTAGATGGGAATCAACTGGCACTATATGTGTAATTTTAAACACAGCTGTACAATTAGCTGTGCAATATCAGAAACCACCAGGAAACCATCACCTCAATAACAATTCATTAAAAAGCCATTAATTTTTTATTAAAAAATATTTACGTAAACTGGCATGATTTAAAAGAAACACGATATGAAAGTCATTTACCTAACTGAAGTCCTCAGAAAAGAGAAAAAGATTTCCAATAGAGTGTATTAGAGGCTTTAATGGAATTCTCCATAAGTTTAGAACAAGAAATTAACAACTCCCAGAAAAATACCTCTAATGTAGATTTTGTTTCCTCTTCCGCAGCTTCCCTCCTTCCACGCTCCATAATCAGCTCATCTTCAGCTGCCTCCCTGTCCTTGTCCCATTGACGACGACCCTCATCAAGAGCTGCCTTGAGGTTTGCTACCTGCTCTCTTAGGTCAAATACCTCTTCTTCCAGCCTATAGAGAAAAATTAAGGGATGGATTAATATTATTGGAAGAAATTTATTAAAAATCTATGCTCATTAAAAAGCATATTAACTCCTCCAAAATGAAATAATTACACCTATAAAAGACACAACAGGAATAGCAAACAATTTCAGCAAGCTAAGTTTAATTAAGTCTAACAATAAGTAATTTCTGGCAAGTCTAATTCCCCTAAAGATACTTCAAAGCTACTCTTCCAATGCCCATTGGCCCCATTTTTGAGAAAAACCAGCATCACTAATTACATCATGATTATGATTTAAAACTTTTTATGAATACAGAGCAAATCATAAGCAATGATGTGCCTTTATTCCATTAGTTGAACCAAAGATCCAATAATTCTCTACAAAAAAATTTACTTTAAAAATATATATACAGTAAAAGCTGCTTAGAATTCTGTTCAGGGGACTAACTAAAACTGCATTGCAAGCATGAAAGTATTCTACATGGATCTGATAATACTTCATTCCTCAAACATTGCAAAACAAAATGAATGCAGTAACCATAACTTTGTGGAAATATTCCATATTTAAAAAAGGGATATTAACTAACGATGATATTTATCAATTCCACAAAGAATAAAAACAATGCTATCTGTTCCCAAACTAGATTTTCACCTCCAGGCGTGAAGGAAACTTGGAATGGAGATGGTAAACGTAACGAGGAGAACAAAAGGGAGATGAAAAAGTAGCAGTTAGGAAAGTTGAAGCCAACTGGTAACTGGGAACTATGGACAAAAGTACCTTATAAAGGGGTGAGGAGGAAGGGAAGAGGTGTTTACTAAATATGAGATATTTTTCCTGTTTTCTTTATAAATTTTAACTGTTATGTAAGCCTTAGAAGTCGAATGTGACTGCTTTAGAAGTGAATTATTACGGATGAGAAATCTGAATTATGGCATTGGAAAAGTGTTCCTTTTTTGTGACATCTTTTATGGTCATTGATCCAAGCCAAAATGTTTCTTCATCTTTCTTCTATGTATATGCTATGGCAATTGGAGCAATCTAATCAGTAAATGCCAGGTTTTGATGTCAGATTAATTTTGTCCTAGCTGTTGTAATGGTTTCTCAAAGTAATCCGGTTGTGGAAGGTAGATTTAATGTTATAGTGGGAAGGAGGTTGGTTATTAAGTCTGTAAAGTTCTTGATCAAAAAAATTTCCTCCAGAGGGAAGAGGGACTGAATGAAGATGCATGTATATAAAACCTTGTCAATACTTGTCAATAGTCATACAATTTCCAGCCAATGAAATATTGAGGACAATGTACCAAAGGGGATTGCAGTGACTCTAGAGATGGAAAAAGTCAGCCGTATAAGTGATTAGCTCCGTGTTTTAGGTGGGATATTGTTTTAAGTAGGAGCAATTTCAACAGGTTGGTCAGTCAAAATATACAACATTCACTAATTCTTTGTAAAAACTTCAAAAACTATGAATAATGTGAGATATTAATATTATTTACCTTATATACGGCACAGGTCACATTTTGAATATATTATATTATATCACAAAATTACAAGATTCATAATAAAATGGAATAGAATGTAAAAGCTTTTGGCAGTGAAGTTTGGATGACTTACCTAAGCCTTTCTTTCTCACTTTCCATTTCTTCAAAGTGCATTGTATCTTCTGAGTTATCTTGAGTATTATCTTTCCTTCCTCGTAACTCTGCAATTTCTCTGTCTCTCCCAGCAAGTACCGCTTGAGCTCTAGCACGATATCTTTCTTGCTCCAGTCTCTCATTCTTCAATTCTTCCATTAAAGAGTCATACCTTCATTTGAAAGAATTATAACATATACATTTAGATTGATGTGAAATAATCTTTTAAAATAAGCATTATGTGATAAATATGAAGACAATCTTACTGAATATCATGTAGTTTACACTCCAAGATGTTTCTAGATGAACTTTAGGCTCCATTAATAAAAATAATAAATCAGCTAATGAAGTTCATTATTTCGACCTCTATCAAATCATAAAGAAGCTTCTGACCTCTATCAAATCATAGATAAACTTACTTACTTGATTGCATAAAAAGTATTAAAAAATTTCACAAGGTTTATTTAGAGTAAATGTTTGAATTAACACAGAAGTGATCAGCCTAACAGAAAACATTGTTTTATTGTGGGCCTCTGAACTAAGAGGAACTAAGTTTTAACTGTTTACTTGATTTCTTCGTATTTTTTTTTTACAGTTCTAACATTTCTGGCTATTATGATATCACAATCAAAACAATTTTCCCCTTGTAATCCAGGAAAGTTTCAATGCAGAAGTGAACTATTTTTAATTCTTCATCTAAATATTACTGAAAGAGCAATGTGAAGGGCCGAAACCACTATCCTATGTTACATATATAATTATATTTATATAAAAGTATGGGTAATACCAACATTTTTGAATAAATACATTGACTACTAACAGAAGTCACAAAATCCAGAAAACCACCAAAAACCGGAAAGTTGAGCCTAACGGCTGTGGAGACAGTCGAGAAACAAAAGAAAGTCAACCAGCGGAGTCCAATAAACAATACAATCTTTTATCAAAATCTAAGTTAGAATTCATGATGGAGTGACGATTTTTGTAAATATATAAATTCTCCCAAGCATTAAAACCGTAATTTATGTTTATTAATAACTTTAAGTCTCCTAACGAAATATTATGAGCTTGCTCTTGCATATGACTGGCTACACAAGAATTCGAGTATCTGCCTGCTTTAAAGTGAGCTAAATGTTCGTTAAATCTGATTAACACCCGTCTTTTTGTTTGGCCAATATATTTAAGGTTGCAATCTGGGCAGGTAATCTGATAAATGCCAGACTTATGGAGAAGAGGGACTTTATCTTTAGTGGAGCCAAGTAAATTCTTCAAATTAAGATCGCTGACATAACAGATCTTAATTTTCTTCTGTTTGAAAATACTATCCAAACCTTTCGTCAAAGGAGGATAAAAGGGGAGTTTAATAAACTTTGGGGTCCCAGTTTCTGTTAAGGGAGACAACGTAGAACAGTCCCGAATTAAACGTTTGAATTTATGTCTCTTGACTAGAGTATCAATCAATTTATTCACATTGACTACTATTTGTGATTTTTCAATTAACACAAATTTATCAAGAGTTAAACTGTAGAAGGATTTAAAAACACTTCTTTGTACATCAAAATCACATAGAATTTGTTTATCTTTATGATTGGCTTTATCATTAAAACTTTAAGTTGTAAGGAGGAGAGAGTAGCATGAACAATTTGCAAACAGGATAATTGGAACATGCATAACTGAGAGTTGACTGTAAATGAGAAAAATCCCAAATCTGGCCTTTATACTAAATTGTCCAGATCATGAAATTATGAGCTGCAAAAACTTTCTTACTTTATCACAAACATTTCAGGAATGTATTCAGAATTTAAGGCAATATGTAAAAAAACAGACAAAGTGAAATCTTTACATTGGTTCTAAAATTCCCAATGAAAGGCTAAATCTATTCTTTTATTAAAGTATCAATTAATAACTCTGAAAGTCATTGTCTCATGACCTACTGGAAGCTAACATTATTTTAGAATTCAACGATTAATAAAATTAAACAATTTTTAACTAATAAGAATTCCCACATGAACTCTAAAATAACAATAACCTAATTTCACAATAAAAAGAGCTTCTTAATTCAGGCAAAAGAAAACTGGGGAGGAATGGACGATTTCCCAACACTAAAACAAATTTCTACACACCTATTTTGCAATGAATTATTTCTACTTCTGGCAGCTGAAATCTCTGCTTCCAATTTATCTTTCAGAGATTCCAATGCCCGGCTCTTTTCATCCATGGATTGGGCTAATTCACCTTTCAACCTGTAGAATAAAAACAGAGCTCATATGATACATTGATTACTACTAAAGAAATAATAAATAAAGTGATTACTTGCAGATTGCAATTGTGACATTACTGAAAAACTGACGTGATTTTTAAGGCTGAATAATTTTAGATAACAAGACTTATCAAAAAAAGTACATAAAAATAAATATAGCAATATTTTCCAGAAAAAAATTTAGTTTACGAGATGCAACTACTGGGGTTAAAGAAAGAATATAGTTTGAAGAAAAAATTAAATGAAGAGTGAGAAACAAAAATTTCATGAATTACATGCCAACAATGGTAAAAAATGAATAAATTGAGGCGATATCACAGAACTGATAATATCATATGGCAAAGAACTGCAGTCATAAAATTAAGTGAAATATTGCATAAAATAAAAACAGAGAGAAATACTGTACAGCAATATACTTCATTAAGACTCTTTCTGATCTTTATAACCTGTTGATTTCAGCTTGGTTTTTGAAGTTTTCCATGGTAGCAGTCTCAGAGATCTTTTTACAGTCTTCTATAACTGCTGCATGCATTTCTTGAGCCTCTTTCAAACATTCTTCTGTGCTAATCAGACTTTCCTTGAGTAAGTCTATTTCTACAAAAGAAAAAGTCATTGAAATTTTAATTGGGATGATGAGGAAACAATATAACTTTTTAAACGAGAACATTGCACATGATCACAACACAAAATATAAACTTACACAAAACACATTTAAACAAAATATAAATTTACCTATCAGAGTAACATTGATATTAATCACCAACCCAATATTGTATGCATGAATATATTTTACAAATCTTTCTATGATAACTGACAAACTTCTAAGGCCTATTCAAAATATGTTCTTCAAAAATTTTAATATTGCAGAAAACCTCAAACAAATTTCCAATAAAATCGATTGAGTTGGCCTTCGCTTGGTGGTATTCCATTACAACAAAACCCGAACTGTGTTGCTTGCTATTTTTTGTGGTTTGTATAAATAAATTATTGGTGAAATTGCTTGTTGTTGAAATATGCAATACTCATATAAGATGATTTGGAGAAAAATTTTACCAGATGCTCCTTTACATTTATTAACTGAAAAATATCAAATTATGAATGTTTGTATGTTTACAAACACTAAGCAATTTCTCAAAGATCAATTTTGTAATGTACTCAAAGCATGTTTTTGAAAAAAGAAATTCATTAAAAACAGGACTTTCTGTCATGAAAATTGATATTCGTTAGAAGCTATCAAATGAAAAAATACATAGTTTTTCAAAATTAGTGGGTAAAAGAGACATCAGAGTTTATAAAAGAAGAAACAACATATTGGATGAAACTGCAAAACAGTTCTCAATTTCTTTTCCACAAATAGAAGTGAAAAACTTTCACAACAATACAAAGAACAATTGATGAGTCTCAAATAAGGCTTTCCTATATCAATTAAGTATATCTCTTCCTCAACATATAAACAAGTCTTTGTTCCAAGTAAAACCAAATCATTTTCCTGCTCGATTTCAAAGCTCTAATTTGAGAAAATCAACAAAAGAAATCCTTACATACTTTTCAATACTCATCTAACATTACAGGATTTATCTTGGGTTTTGCAATACTATCACCATATTTGTGAATAAAAATAACTCTAACCTCTTTGAGATTCTTTCAGCTTCTTCCTCAGCAAGTAAGAATCTTGCTCAGTACTTTGCAGTTCTCTCTTCAGAACTCCATTTTCTTCACTCAAGGAACTAATATTGTCGCCAATCTCCGGAGCTGAAGTTGTTTTGAGATCTTCAATTTCCATTACATCAACTGTTACCTCAGCATTCTTTGGTATGAAAAAAAGAAGGGCAAATTTAATGATATTACTCAACCAATTCATAGACTGAATATTAGTGAAGAGTGTGAAAGTCTTACCACGTCAAACATATTTAAACGCACATTCAGCTAGAAATATGGGAATTTCGGGTATCCACCGATATTTTTGTTGATAGTATATCTTGAATAAATGCAGTAAAGACAGTCTTTTATTTAATCTAAATACTAAGTTTATTTACCTGAGTTTCTAGACCATCCATATTGTCTACAGCTGACGCATGTTTTGGCGTGGATAGACAAGAAACTGACTTTTTACTTGGGGACGAAGAAGCCGGAGATCCATTATAACTAAGCGATGCCTGAAATAATCAACAATTTTTCCCGATTGTCATAATTGATATAGACACTTTGATGATAGTACAAAGAAAATTTAACTATTTACCACTTTTCTAGATTTCGTTCCAACTGTTTTCGGAGAATTAAGATATTTCATCAATTCGTCTTCTTCTTTCGAAAGTAGACTTTTACCGCTGTCAGTCTTTCCGCTGCTGGTGCCGACAATCGATGGAAGACTGGGATACGATTTTACAGAGGGCAAGAAGCTATCCACCTTGGTGTGAATATTCTGAGCACCATAGCTTTTTACTGAATCCGAAGGCCTGTCAAAAACAAAATGACAAGTAGTAAAATGACACATAGCTTGAAGTTGTTAGCATTGTCATTGGCTTTTAAATTCATCAGACAAAATTAGGAGAAAGAAACATTTTATAGAAAATGTTCATAAAGATAGATAATGAACTTTACCTGGAAGGAAGGCTTACATCAAGGCCGTCATCTGATACTTCAACAACAACAGAATCTCTAGGTCTGAACTGAGGCACGGGCTCCTTCTGGAGCGCTATTGCCGCATTTTGATCTATTTTATTGAGTAGATCTTCCGCTTTACCAGCTAATCCTGACAACCACGACATGATTATCTAATCCTGCATTGGAGAAAGTGAGTGATGGAGAAATCTGTATGAAAAGTTTCTCGAACAAAGTATGAGCGGTTTTGAAAAGTTATCATGGAAAAACTGAGACTTACAGAATTGTAAGCATATCACGGTAGAAGTGCTAAGAGACTCGTAAATAATAAACAAAAATTAAAAACACAACGGTAAAACCAAGAATAACCTACCGCAAATTACCCATACTCGACACGTCTTCAACACACAATCGATAATCGTTAATTTCGATTCAGCAGACGAAAGTTGTGAATCATTTGCTGGCTGTCTTTAGAAGAAGGAAATGTTTAGCTTAATCGGCAGTTTTGAGTTAAATACTAAAATTTAAAATTTTTCGCTGCTGCTGCGATGGCCGTACTCCCTGAAGATAAAACAATATCTACTCGACCTATTATATACGTAACAATTAGTAATCTTTCTCGTGATATCTAGCGGTGCTTATTTACACCTCTCACGTTTTTCCGAGATATGAAAATGATGAGCTATGGAAATTATTCTCGTCGTATCATTCTTTCTTACCAAAATATGTTCATATATTAAAAGTTAATCTATCAAGGAGTAATGACCCAGCCAGCACAGAAGATATCTCTTACAGATAGGAAAGGGCAAAAATTGGGAAAGCGCATCCCTAGGACTCTGATAGGGATTATACGGAGAAAAATATTCTCAGTCTTATCCGTTTCGAAAGGCAGAGGACTCCATTATTCTATGTAATTACGTGATTTTGTTAAGAGCTGAATTGAGATTATGACGATTTATACAATTTGAAAAACTGCCGATTGTCTAAAATTGTCTTTTAAATTTTTCTTGGCCGACAACTTGAACTTCTGAAAGTCTTAACGGGGACTAAGAAGATATATCAGTAATTTTGAAAATTAATTATTTAAGAGGCACTTTTAAGAAGAACTTTTTCCCATTATCTTGTTTACTAAAATCTAAAATAAGGTAAATATTGTGAAAAGGTTCACCAGCCTTTATTTTTTTTTCATCCACTTAAAATGCTTGTATTTTCACAATATTTGAACTACGTACGCAGTAAACCTTGCGCATTTAAGATATATTTTTAGTTTATAATGTTCTTTGAAACTGAGGTAATGGCATTAATTTTAAGTGGACTGCTACTGATTTCTCTCTCCGCCATTATGGATTTGCCTCTAGTTCTATCATTTGCTCACCAGATACCCCAGCGATCGAGGAGTTCCGTCTCTTGTGATTTCAAAGAAATTTCTCGCGCGAAGGACAAACCAGGAATATGCGTTTTCGACGAATATTCGAAATTCCCAAACCCCTAAAATCTTACGGGCGCCCGGAGTGAAACAGGGGTACTACCACTTAGTAGGGTGGGACGGTACTAAGGCCGTATACTACTTATATAGCTTCGGGGGTGGCCGTATACAACTTCGGGGGCGGTTTTTCGGTCACATCGGCGTAGGTAAACACCGATTTCTAGGGAAAAATAGCGAAAAATCGGCATTTTTAGGAACGGAAGGCTATTCTGGTTAATGTAGGACGATAAAAAATGGGAAAAAACCTTCCGTTATTTTTCTTTCCTTTCACTTTTTCTTTAGATATTTCCCATTCTTTCTCCTGTTAGTCACTATGGAACTACGGTGTTTATGCTCAATTGTTGCAATAATGTCAACAGCAATGAAAAATAACATCTCACTGACAATATATGTTAAATTAGTTAGTTTTCGTTTTTTTAACTAAAAATGTCTTCATTTCTGTTTAATATTTTGGGCAATCCCTGTTAATTTAGGTCTCTATCCCCTTTTTTTAAATCTGGAGTTTGGGTTTGCTTTGTCTGGGTTGGGTTGTGTGGCTTCCTTTGGTCTTTTAAACAACTATTTCTTCAATTCTCTATTATATTTTGGCGTGTAAATGTTATTTTTGGTCTCTATCGCATTTTATAATCATCATGTGTAGAAACGGAAGCCTCCTTTGCCTACCTGTACGACGATTAAAAAATTGGATAAAAATATAATAGAAAATTGAAGAAATAGTCGTTTAAAAAACCAAAGGAAGCCGCACAACCCTACCCAGCCAAAGTCTGCCTATTTCGTTTGCTTCTGCAATTCACGGCGATAATTTTTAAATCGGTTCTTCGTTTTTTAAATCAGAGCTTCTTGTCGTGTGGTAGTTAATTTTTTTAGCAGCTGATTCCTCTTTTACGCTACCGTTAATATCAAATTTTACCGTAGGAGGCTCGTACAACTCATTATGCTGATTAATCTGGGCGTTTCTACTATTTAATCTGAGCACTGTCCTATTCGATTTTTTTTATCACTTTAATATTTTTACTAAACGCTAACTCTAAAAAAAACACGAACATGCCTTACCACACATGTTTAACACACCTTACCCGCTACCTTCTCCGCCGCCTCGACAGTGTAATGGACACCAGAACGGTTTAGGGGTACCCTGCACGAGCCTAGAACGGGGGCAGGTCAACAAAGCTCACTCCTCTATCCTGACAGAAAGCCCACAGCCGACGGTTAAGATCTTCCACCCTTATCCAAACCGTACTACTGCGGTCAATCCGCGGAACGATGCTGCATATGGAGAGCTCAATGCTGACCCCCGACAAGGTGGATTAGAAACTGATAATAGAAAAATAGCTAACTTGGGAACTGACGAAAGAGTGACGACGACGAGTGAGATGGATGGGTGGATTTTTATATCACCGCAAGCAAAGAGTTAGAGTTGGCAATAAATTGTCTAGGGAAGCGGAAATAGCGTCTGGTGTCCCTCAGGGAAGAGTTCTTCGAGCATTGCTGTTTTTAATATATATTAACGATTTGACAGTGAAACTAAATTATAAGATTAGTTATTTGCGGACAACTGCTTAATTTACAGGGTAATTAAGGTTTAGACGATTGCACTCTGTTGCAAGCGGATGTAGACGAAATTGCTCATTTAACTGACTTAAAGAAAATGACGCTAAATAAAGGAAAAACAAATCTGATTCGATTCTATAGAAGAAGGAATGCCTTGCATTGGGGGTGTATGTTGTAAGGAAGTTTACTTGAGGAGAAATGCGATTGTAAATATCTCGGAGTAACGTTAACGAAGGATCCGTAATGGGGACCTAATATTAACAACATAGTGTCTAAATGTTATAAAGCATTGCACTTTATTATGAGGGTATTGGGAAAAGTTAGTTTAAACTCAAAAGAAATTGCGTGCAAATCAAAAGTTAGGCCAATATTGGAATATGGCGCAACGGCTTGGGACCCGCAAGCAATAGGACTGATTAAAGAAGTTGAGATGGTACGGAGAACAGCGGCACGATAATTTTACAGTAATTTCAAAAGAACTGCAAGTGTAACAGAAATGTTAGGGAAGCTAGGCTGGGAAACTTTAGAAAAGAGAAGGAAAATATACAGGTTAGGAAACTTATACACCGCTTATACAGGCAGGCCAGCATTGTCAGATATTAGGAGAAGGATAAGAAGCCCCACTTACCTAAGCAGGAAAGACCATAATAAATAAATAGAGCCTCCTTCTCAAAGGACTAACACTGCAACATTCGCCTTTCTTTATAGAACTACCAGGAAACGCCCCCGTCAAGCATGACGGAACTTCATTTAATTTATAAATATATCTATTATCGTATATATCTGGTCCTCTTAAGCGCAAATAATTCCGTCGTAAGATCTTAATAACGTTATATATTTCTTACCATTATTTATAATAATTAATCTACTGATTTCAAATAATGAAATCATACTTTACGTAAATTTCTTATAAAAATTATTAGAACTTACTACCTCGTGCACTTATGGGATACTTCATGAAATCAATATTACACAATGGCCTTGGTCGTCAAAGGGATAGTTGTTTATTTCCCAAAAACTTTACNGATTATACCCGTGCACTTATATGGAATAATTCATGAAATCAACATTCAACAATGGCTATAGTCGTCAAAGGGATAGGTTGTTTATTTCCAAAAAAATTACGAATTTCCCGTGTATTTTATAAAAATTCTCGAAATTTCACATCTATGTCAATATTTCGCGACTAAAATAAGAATCTATAGTGTATTCCACATTTAGTTGACAGTATTGCGCTTATGGGGAACGTTGTTGCCAAACTTATTCACCGCCTGATTGTCGCGCCAAATTTGAATTCGCTGCCCTACCGCACAGTGCGAAATTTGAATTCGCGTCCGTAAGTGTTTAGAATGAGCATATCGGGAAACTAGAATTATTTTATGTTAAATGAAGGTTTTATGCTCAAGGTTTAAAGTTCGGCTGGGATCAAAGCTCTTAATAGAAAGTGAATTACTTAAAAGTAAGCATTTTAAAGAATAGTAATGCATAATTAGCTTGCGAGCTGGGATTTAATCAATCTAAAACCCACTTTCAAAAAGAAATATGAAAAGATAATTACAGAACGTTTACCATTTAAATCTCAACAAATCGGAAAGTTAGTGAATAGTAAACTGTTTTACAGAAAATAAAGAAAATCTTGAACGGTATACAGAACAACGATTGCAATAAAGATTTTATGCCGTTTCTCTATGTAGTTACCCTCAACGCATTTGTACTAATCATTTTTCATGAAGTTACTAATATTTTGGTTTTAAGTAAAATAGAATGTATATGTAATGTATAAAAAACAATGCAATTTCTCTGCAGCACAAAGTACTAAGTTCAATTAGCATTTACTCGTCCTTTATATTATTTAATAGTCTTTACGATATCGACAAACATCAGTATCAGGATCAAATTTAAAATAATAATTACTTGATCACGCCAAGCTTTGTTCACTGTCTGACCACTATTTATCCATGTCTCGTCGGTATATACAAATTTTCTCAGTTCCCTTCTGTATTTCTTCAGTTGTTTCATGTAATTGTATTCAACGGATTATGTCGTCTCTCTCAATCAATAAACTGTGTCGGCACCTTCGTTCTTAAATGAAACCGATGTCATTCAGAAGACGGTACAAGGTAGTTTTTTAAAAGGCCGGTAAATATTTGTCCATATTCACGGAGCTTAAAGTTTCCGTCAATCGGCGGCATTAACTTGGACTCTCTTAAGGTTTCCGTCAATCGCCGGCAGTAACTTGGACTCTCTTAAGGTTTCCGTCAATCGGCGGCAGTAACAAGGACTCTCTTAAGGTTTCCATCAATCGGCGGCAGTAACAAGGACTCTCTTAAGGTTTCCGTCAATCGGCAGCAGTAACTTGGACTCTCATAAGGTTTCCGTCAATCGGTAGCAGTAACTAGGACTCTCTTTAGGTTTCCGTCAATCGGCGGCATTAACTTGGACTCTCTTAAGGTTTCCGTCAATCGGCGGCAGTAACTTGGATTCTCTTAAGGTTTCCGTCAATCGGCGGCAGTAACTTGGATTCTCTTAAGGTTTCCGTCAATCGGCGGCAGTAACTTGGATTCTCTTAAGGTTTCCGTCAATCGGCGGCAGTAACTTGGATTCTCTTAAGGTTTCCGTCAATCGGCGGCAGTAACTTGGATTCTCTTAAGGTTTCCGTCAATCGGCGGCAGTAACTTGGATTCTCTTAAGGTTTCCGTCAATCGGCGGCAGTAACTTGGATTCTCTTAAGGTTTCCGTCAATCGGCGGCAGTAACTTGGATTCTCTTAAGGTTTCCGTCAATCGGCGGCAGTAACTTGGATTCTCTTAAGGTTTCCGTCAATCGGCGGCAGTAACTTGGATTCTCTTAAGGTTTCCGTCAATCGGCGGCAGTAACTTGGATTCTCTTAAGGTTTCCGTCAATCGGCGGCAGTAACTTGGATTCTCTTAAGGTTTCCGTCAATCGGCGGCAGTAACTTGGATTCTCTTAAGGTTTCCGTCAATCGGCGGCAGTAACTTGGATTCTCTTAAGGTTTCCGTCAATCGGCGGCAGTAACTTGGATTCTCTTAAGGTTTCCGTCAATCGGCGGCAGTAACTTGGATTCTCTTAAGGTTTCCGTCAATCGGCGGCAGTAACTTGGATTCTCTTAAGGTTTCCGTCAATCGGCGGCAGTAACTTGGATTCTCTTAAGGTTTCCGTCAATCGGCGGCAGTAACTTGGATTCTCTTAAGGTTTCCGTCAATCGGCGGCAGTAACTTGGATTCTCTTAAGGTTTCCGTCAATCGGCGGCAGTAACTTGGATTCTCTTAAGGTTTCCGTCAATCGGCGGCAGTAACTTGGATTCTCTTAAGGTTTCCGTCAATCGGCGGCAGTAACTTGGATTCTCTTAAGGTTTCCGTCAATCGGCGGCAGTAACTTGGATTCTCTTAAGGTTTCCGTCAATCGGCGGCAGTAACTTGGATTCTCTTAAGGTTTCCGTCAATCGGCGGCAGTAACTTGGATTCTCTTAAGGTTTCCGTCAATCGGCGGCAGTAACTTGGATTCTCTTAAGGTTTCCGTCAATCGGCGGCAGTAACTTGGATTCTCTTAAGGTTTCCGTCAATCGGCGGCAGTAACTTGGATTCTCTTAAGGTTTCCGTCAATCGGCGGCAGTAACTTGGATTCTCTTAAGGTTTCCGTCAATCGGCGGCAGTAACTTGGATTCTCTTAAGGTTTCCGTCAATCGGCGGCAGTAACTTGGATTCTCTTAAGGTTTCCGTCAATCGGCGGCAGTAACTTGGATTCTCTTAAGGTTTCCGTCAATCGGCGGCAGTAACTTGGATTCTCTTAAGGTTTCCGTCAATCGGCGGCAGTAACTTGGATTCTCTTAAGGTTTCCGTCAATCGGCGGCAGTAACTTGGATTCTCTTAAGGTTTCCGTCAATCGGCGGCAGTAACTTGGATTCTCTTAAGGTTTCCGTCAATCGGCGGCAGTAACTTGGATTCTCTTAAGGTTTCCGTCAATCGGCGGCAGTAACTTGGATTCTCTTAAGGTTTCCGTCAATCGGCGGCAGTAACTTGGATTCTCTTAAGGTTTCCGTCAATCGGCGGCAGTAACTTGGATTCTCTTAAGGTTTCCGTCAATCGGCGGCAGTAACTTGGATTCTCTTAAGGTTTCCGTCAATCGGCGGCAGTAACTTGGATTCTCTTAAGGTTTCCGTCAATCGGCGGCAGTAACTTGGATTCTCTTAAGGTTTCCGTCAATCGGCGGCAGTAACTTGGATTCTCTTAAGGTTTCCGTCAATCGGCGGCAGTAACTTGGATTCTCTTAAGGTTTCCGTCAATCGGCGGCAGTAACTTGGATTCTCTTAAGGTTTCCGTCAATCGGCGGCAGTAACTTGGATTCTCTTAAGGTTTCCGTCAATCGGCGGCAGTAACTTGGATTCTCTTAAGGTTTCCGTCAATCGGCGGCAGTAACTTGGATTCTCTTAAGGTTTCCGTCAATCGGCGGCAGTAACTTGGATTCTCTTAAGGTTTCCGTCAATCGGCGGCAGTAACTTGGATTCTCTTAAGGTTTCCGTCAATCGGCGGCAGTAACTTGGATTCTCTTAAGGTTTCCGTCAATCGGCGGCAGTAACTTGGATTCTCTTAAGGTTTCCGTCAATCGGCGGCAGTAACTTGGATTCTCTTAAGGTTTCCGTCAATCGGCGGCAGTAACTTGGATTCTCTTAAGGTTTCCGTCAATCGGCGGCAGTAACTTGGATTCTCTTAAGGTTTCCGTCAATCGGCGGCAGTAACTTGGATTCTCTTAAGGTTTCCGTCAATCGGCGGCAGTAACTTGGATTCTCTTAAGGTTTCCGTCAATCGGCGGCAGTAACAAGGACTCTCTTAAGGTTTCCGTCAATCGGCGGCAGTAACAAGGACTCTCTTAAGGTTTCCGTCAATCGGCAGCAGTAACATGGACTCTCTTAAGGTTTCCCGGGAGAGAAACTCTTAACGTTCGCCCGGGAGTACTACCTCCTCCCCCCTTCGCTCAGGGGCACGCAGATCGCGAGCAAGAGGCAGCTCCAACAACACTACGCCAGCAGCTACGACCTGATGCGAGAGTGATGTGTGTGTGCTGTGTAAATACGTGTGAATGAGAAACTAAGGCGGCCGTAAGCTGTTGGGTAACCATGTACATATCTGATTCTGTTTGCTTTTATTTTGATATTTCTGTTTTGTGATTTTAGCTAGGACAAGGTGCGAATGCTATGTATGTGCAGCAATTGCGTGAAAGTGCGAACGCGAGGCGGAATTAATTTTGGACAACCCTGTACATATCTCAATACTCTTTGTTTCTAATTTCAATACTTTGGTTGTGATTTTAGTCCCACATTTCATAAGAATATCTTTTGTTTCCTCGTTATTAATTTATTTTTGTTTATATCGTTATTTGTTTTTTCAATATTCTTATTTTGTGCTGACATGTAGAAAGAGCCCTGGGCCAGGGGAAGAGTGGGCCAAGAGGGCCTCACCTGGCTCAGGTTAAAGAAATAAAAATCAAATCAAATCTCTTAAGGATTCCGTCAATCGGCAGCAGTAACATGGACTCTCTTAAGGTTTCCGTCAATCGGCGGCATTAACTTGGACTCTCTTAAGGTTTCCATCAATCGGCGGCAGTAACTT
>KZ309873.1:9714-20906 GCA_000376725.2 Ladona fulva
ACAGGAGTGACAGACATCATAGATAAGGTAAGATCACTGAAATGGATGTGGGCAGTCCATTTTACGAGGAGACACGACAACCGATGGACATAAGCAGTTCTGAACTGGATACCAAGAGACGTGAAGAGACCAAGGGACCGATGGAACAGAGACATCATTCAGTATTTAGGGGTAACATGGCAACGAGAGGCTTGGAGAGGCCTACATCCGACGTCGGATTGAAAATGGCTGATGATGATATATATATATATATATGATTTGAAACCCTCTTATGGGTTCTCGCGGATTCAGATTTTCACGGTTGGCTCAAATAAGAGACAAAACTGCAATATGACATTTTAGCTGATGACGTAAATAATTGATACCTAACATAGATTTATCGACAGTTTGAACAATATTTTTAATCTAACATTTAGTACGTTCCTTCGTTTGAAGAAAATGGTGTTTTACTGAGTTTGCTAGTAAGTTTGCATCCGTGAATACTGATGCAGACTGTGAAAAACTTTTCAATTATTCATTTGAAATATTCTGAAATATTATCGTCTGTCAACTCACCTGAGATTTGCAAAATTAACCCGCAAGTCTCATACCGAGAATGATGAATTTCAGGAGAAACCTAAATGTTTGTTTGAGCATTACAAGAATATTTTCATGAAAAATATTTCGAAAGTAGTCACCACGAATGAGGAACTGATGTGTGAATATGATTTCGACGGTATATTACTTTTTTTTCAAATTCCATTCTCGGGAAATACATTTGCTATAAAACTTTGATCAGCATATAAATGGCTTAATGATAAAAAGACGAAGCACCTAGATCAAGGTTTAATAAACTCTACTAATTTTTTACAGTTAATTGAATAGAAAAAGTATATTTTTTTAATGATTGTTAAATAAAAGCTTTTGGTGCTTGTGTTTTATAACAGACATTTTCATCGGTAAAATGTTTTGATTCTAATCTTTCTGTTGAAAGAAAAGAAAATTGTAACACGACTCTTTATGAATTAGAGGTTTAAAAATACTCGTTAAGCCATATATTCGCTGACGGAAATCGCGTTTGGAGGCAAAATGGGGATTACCGATTTCTGGGCATCACCCTATGCGCTTGTTAGCTCCTGAATTGTAGGAGCAGAAATTACAATTTGTCGCTCATTGTCACATGCAGAAAACAAAGGTTATTAATATACGTAGCACGATTCAGACATAAAGACCGTCTAAATAATATATGTACTTGCATTGTCCTTAGATTAACACTTTATTTCCGGATAGGTTACAACCGAAGGTACTGCATAGAAGGCGGTCCTTATTATCAATAAGCTCCCACGCTTCTACGGTAGCATCGTAACAAGCAAACCAGTATTCGTTAGACAAAATAGTTCTTCTTCCTGGTGGAGTAATCTCTTGACAAAACAGACGTATTCCTACGCATGAGGTCATTATTCGTCCTCCATTAACACGCTTTTCAGAAACATAAATAGTCTCCATTATCAAGGGTTCTTCAAAGGGTACAAAAGGAAACAATACTTTTTATTTCCGTTTGGTTTACAATTTCACAAATTCGCCAACTCTTACTTCACGGAATATAATTGCGTTAAGTGTATTTTCAAGATTTTTCAAACTTGCCGAATACGTTCGATCAGTTTAGTGAAATAGATTCTTAAATTATAATCCAGGTTTCCTGTCAGATTATTCGCACTTTAAATTTAGGTTAGAGAAATAGATATGTAAGATATCGGACTCCTCAGCAGCTGCATTCGGCTGAGGAATCCAATATCTTACATATCTTATCTGCAATAGCCGTGTTCCTCATTGTGCCTGATTTAGAAAAATAGAATTAGATTTGCTTGATGTACAAATTATATAAACAATCATAGGAACGATAGCGATATAACGATATAAAAAATCATATAACGATAGGGGAAAATGGGATTAATTTTTTCCTTTCATTTTCTTCATTGATCGTTCCCACGGAGAAAAAACTATTTCCACAAATTCTAAAACTTCTGTGAAAAAAACTGGAGGAGAATAGGAAAGGATGATGAGGAACGGTTTTCCCTATAAAAAGCTCGATTAATTTGCGATTTCTTCTAATATTCGACAGAAGGCGACCTGCATTCTTCTATGGATTTCCTCTTTTTATCCGAGAAATGAAAAGAAATTGAATGATCGAATTAGAGACCAAACATAAGGAAATATGAACTGAAATTATTATGATTATTCCCGCTCATTATCCCGTCTATCAGTTTCTGCCTTAACAGTTCTTCTCAATGTGTGGAACTTGAAAATTACACCTAGTACATTTATATAATACGCATTCGGCAGTTGTTACTTGGTGTTTCAAGCTGAATGAAATATATTTAGTTTCATTACTTAACACCATTTTGTTAACAGAGAACCATATCTTCAATCTATCGAGATCAGCTTGAATTTTCAGATACAGATCCATATCAGTCATAGCTGTCTAACATAATGATGTGTCGTCCGCAAATGATGTTAAATTGCCATGGAATGATCCATTACACAAGTTATTGACGTATATCGAAAACGATATAGGTCCTAAGACCGATCCTTGTGGTACTCCACAAATAATAGGTGCATGTTCACTGAATGAGTCATCAATCTTTACTATTTGAGATCTTCCACTCAGATAACTTCTGAACAATTCATGTAAAATTCCTTATGCCTGATTCATGAAGCCTTTTTAGCAGTAAAACACGATCAACAGTATTAAAAGCTTTTTTATGTCAATAAATAGGCCCTAACTATTTTATCAGAGTTAATACCTTAGTATACATCTGTACAGAATCTTAAAAGTGCATCCTCTGTAGATTTTCCTTTAAGAAAGCCAAATTGATTAACAGTAATAAAACTCATATTATTAAGAAAGGTGATGAGTCTAGTTTTTAATATCTTTTCCAGAATTTTAGAGAAGTAGCGATATTGGCCTGTAATTACTAATGTCACACTTATCACCTTTTTGTGAATAGGTAAAATAAGTGCAGTTTTTAACTGCTCAGGAAAGACTTCCGTCTCCATACACAGGTTTGCTATAAAAGCAAATATATTGGAGCAATATAAACGTGTATTGCCTTTACAATATTATTGTCAAGGTCAGGTTTAGGTCAAGTGGACGGTCATTAATCCCAAATTTGTCTCGACTTCTAAAATATATGTGGCCAATACAAGACTTAGTTCTTCTTGTAATTCTTGTGGGTGAATTGATTATCTGGTCTAACCCATAACTTGCCATCAGAGTCTGATAATTATCTACTAATTTAGATTTTTGTAGAACACACAAATTCATATCCCCAATTATAATTAAGTTTCTCTCATGGGAGATTTCCAGCAGAGACTGAAGTTCCTTCAAAAAGTCCACAGTAGGGCTGGAGTGCAGTCTATAGATATCAATCACGGTTATAGATAATTCAGCACTTAATTCTATTGATTATTTCAGAAAATCAGCAGAGTACATTTCGGAAGTGCTTACAGAAGTACAGGGAAAAGTCTGCGATATGTAAGCTATCAAGCCACCGGCTCGATAGCGGTTGTTACATTTTGCGTATTGTACATATCCCGGAATTTTGAAATACGTGGATTCAAATTCAGACACCCATACTTCCGTAAGGATAAAAATTTGTGGTTTAATTTCCAATGATTCTATGTATAGCACTTTCCGGGCAGGTCTTTTAATACTGAAGTTTGATCTACAATTTCAAACTCTCAAAAAGCGAAGAATTTCGATAAATTGGAGTGAAATCGAACGTGAAATCAACGAGCGTCTTCATCGGATTTTTAAACAGATTTATTTTTAACAATTACCAAACCGTCAGTCTTCCACACTATTAAGGGATTGTTCTGTGAGCATGGCGAGTGGTTTCCAGGTAGTGGCACAATTTACCTCCAGTGGTTAGAATTCCTTTTCCCGGAAAAGGGAGACCTGGGTTCGAGTCCCAGTCATGTCGCTATTTTCACACCTATTTATCCTTGGGCTTCAGCTGCACGTTATTTATCTCATACTTCTGAAGAAGCTGTTCGAAATCCGGTGAAAACGATCGTTAATTTGCTTCGATTTTGCCCAAATTCAAATTCTTTGCTGTTTTGATAATTTGAAATAGAGGATCAAAGAAATTTTTATTTCAATCGCGATGTGGAATGTGTAAACGAGTTAAGTAATTTACCAACCAAAGTGTGGGATAATAAGCATTCGTCCATTTCCCTTCCAACGAATTCTCAAATTCCGAACTCCCTTTTAATGGCCCATGAAGAACTCAAAATAGGAAGAGGTATATGCTAATACGGATGAAACGGAAAATGGAGGAAAGAAATGATGCTGAAAGGGAAAGCAATGGCGGGAAGTAGGCGAGGGGGGGGGGCGTCAAGGTGCGTGAGGTGCGCAGAAGAAAAAGGTTGGTGTGTCTGTTGGGAGTGGGATTCTCCATCCGATGACAATGGTTGCCAGGCAACTGGCAATAGTGGTTACGGAGTGGTCTCTTTGTCCCTTGGCCTAATCGATACAGGGATGAAGCGAGACTTCCTTCGTGTATATGAGCACGTCACTCTCAAAGTACACTTCATACTCAGTTTTGGTGTATTGGGAAAAGAAAGGATCGTCATCGTGACCATTTTCACCGCAGGAGAAAAATATCGTTCTGTAAGCACTCTTATTTCATTCCTAACGATTTGGTTTTGACGTATTTCTTCCTCATCGGAAGAAATGTTATTCGTCGCCTCAAAGCACAATGCATCTAGGATAAACAAGACTCAAAAAAAGTTTTTGAAACGCTCCAAAGAAGGGAATTTGAAGACGCGCGTGGAGACGACAACCTCTTTGGGACAATGTTCTGCATTTTATAAAACTGAATCTTTCCCAATAGCTCAGGGGTGTCATACCGACAATCCGTGTGCCGTATGCGGCCCACCATGTCAAGGCGAGTGTCGTTTTCATAATATAATTCTATAATATACAGAAGAAGCCTTAACTTAGTAGAACTCCATCACTGGGAAAATAAAATTCACTATGTATAATTCCGCAGGAGTACATTTATTTTCACGACCGGTTTCGAATAGAGTTAGTTCATCATCAGGTGTGATGAACTAACTCTGTTCGAAACTGGTCGTGAAAATAAATGTACTCCTGTGGAATTTGACATGGTGAATTTTATTTTCACAATAATATAATTCCTAAAGTCATCTTTTATGTTGAAACCTCTTTTTCCATTCATTTCTAGCAGAATTAGTGACATAACAACATATAGTGCGGCTTGTGTGATTTTAACTTGACAGCAGATGGGCGGCAGAAGTGTTGTGTTTGACAAACCAGCAATACAAACACTTCTCAGTCTTTTCAGTAATTCATATATTAACACTAGGAGGGCGGGATTTTCACCCTACCTAAGACGGAAGGAGGTCATTTGATCCCTTTTGTATTTAAATGGGAATTCTTAATTCCTATTTAAATACATATTTGCATCTCATAAACCAGAGTTTTAGCAGTACTTCAAGAATGGGACTTTAGACAAACACTTATGAGATTGATTGCCGTTTCATATGTTAAAATTTTAATTTATTAAACAAAACGCGGACTGTTGTCCTAAATTTACAGTTTATCATATTCTAGAAACATTTTTGTATTAAAACTGGACCTATGAACCTCATACTTTGGAAATAAGTAGTAAGAGGTCCGATTTGTTGATAGAAGTTAGTCATATTTTAATAAAATCGCTATTCCATCTGACGAAAAACATAGAAAACCGGTCGTTCACTCTCAGGTAAAAATCTCATACAAAAACGAGGGCGAAAAAATGTTTTGAATCTTGTATTGAAAATGTCTAATATGTGGATTTTGGCCTCGCCAAAATTATATTTGCATTTGTTATTTATAAAAACCACAACTAAGGGGGTTATTAATTTCGATAATTATAAAATTTCTTACGATTATTTTTTCATATAAATATTGAGCTAATATCTCAAATTTAGTTTCAATAATCCTTCTTGAACAATTATGGATGTATTTCAAAGGTATGTACCAACATCATAAGGTAGGGCTGCCAATCTTCAGAAATGATCTATATATTGGGTGTCAAGTACTTACTGTATTTATAAATGAAGAGATTTCCTAAGCACAGTGGAAAATAAGTGGAATGAATATATATATTTAGTCGACTCAGTAGGATATTTACGGAAAAAACTCACATAATATAAAACGATGCTCACATACCCGAAAAATCTGCGGTAAAGCAACTAAAAATCTCAATTTTAAAAAGCGAATTGTTGGTTGATGCGATGTAAAGGTTAGAGAGAGATGTTTCGTCTCAGTCAGGCCCCATCTGGAGTATGCGGTGAGTATATGCGATGCAGCCGAAGAAACTTATACTCGCGAACTCGAGAAAGTGTAGCGCAAGGCGATACGATTTGTTAAAAACTGCTACGATAGAAATGCAAGCGTTACGCAAATGCTCTCAGACGCAGACAGGGAATCCTTGAAAGAAAGGAGATTAGAAACTAGGCTGCGATTGTTAAATAAATTCAGAGAAAGTACATTTGCGGAAGACGTACATGGTACCATGCGACCCCCATGCTTCTTCAACCGATCCGACAATGAGAGTAAAATGAGAGAAATAGATGCGAGGACAAGACGTTTAAAGGGATTACTATTTACGCAAACCATAAGCGAGAACAATTAGCTAAGGAGGTAAGTCGAACTCTCAGTGTTTACATCCCCTGCCACAAGCCGAAAGACGGCTTGCAGGATATATATTTAGATAGAAATTGAAAAGTGAAACAGGTCGACCACGGTTATTTCCCTCTCAGCTTCCATTTAGAGATTATGTCCGCATTTATTTCTTGATTAATTTTTTTTCGATAGAGCAGCATTCTTCCGCTCTTAACTCGTTCACTGCGGATCACTCCGGCGTTAGAGTGATAAATGCATTGGAAATCCGCAGTGAACGTGTTAAGGTCCTCGGACACCTAATAGTCCGCGAAATAATCTGAAGAGGTCCTAGAGTATAAATGTTCGTCCTAATTAATGTAGTGTTTCGCCATTCGATAATTTTGTTATATTTTCTTATTAAATAGATTAATGCATAGTATTAAAATTTTCGTAATTAATTGTATCTACTTAATAGTATATGCATTCTAAATAGAAAATCATTAAGTTTATGAAAACACATAAGTTAGGGGGTCTATAAAACGAAAAATAATCAGCAAAAGGAGGCCCTTGATCAACTAAAGTTTAAGAAGCAATCCAAATGGATGGAGTGAAATAGATTGATTAAAACGTTGGTCTATAGATAATAGAAAGAAGATAGATATACAAGAAAGCGATAAAAATTTCAAATCTGTAGATTTTAGTGAACCTTCACAGAGTTATGCAATATATACACTGAGAGGTTTTCATTGAAGGCATCACAAATGGTGTGTCATTGTGTGCAGAGAGAGAATTAAGAACGACGATGATCAAGCGGCATCACCTCAAAGAACTACAGTATACCACGTTGGCGAGGGACGGTCGCCTGTTTTGATTCAAACATTGAATTGAGAGAGCAAGTAACACAGAATGATTAGCAAAACTTTTGTATTTAGTACCGGCTAGAAACGTTTTCCACGGAAAACTTATTCGATCTAAAATATCCAATCACGAGAATAATCATCAAGAGTCAGGAAAAGGAGATAATCACGGAATTTTCCGAAATTTTATGCTCTCTATTATTATAAATTTTTTTGTCAGATTTCCATTGGAATTATTTGTAACTTTTCAATGGTGTAATCACTTTTTGTTCTAATAATAATTCTAATACCAATCCCTATAATCTCATTCTAATATCAATTCCATTCCAAAAGCCGAATATTTGAGTGTTCTGACCGTTGCGTTTGTGATTATAATTAAAACTTTTCCGTCAGAGCAACATTGAGTCTCCGTTTATTATCGGCAAGCATCGTCTTGGCCCGCCGGCCACTCTTTTCTCTTTAATCCTAATATTCGCACGATGCGGCAACACCGCTTTTCAAAGATCCGTTTCCAAGGTAACGAGCTGCGGCACGCTATGTACCACCGCTTTGGGCCAATTCCTTTCAAACTTCGACCCATTTCCTTCGATGGAAAGCGAAACCACTCAATGGACGCTACTTTCTTCATCAGTTCACCATTATAGGAAAATCGGTGTCTCCGAGGACTTTATTCAATTTCGCGAATTAAAGTTTAAATTGCTTCTAAGGAACGGCCTTTTTCCGTAGGCGGAATAGAATCACTTCCTGCACTTGCAGTTATAATTTCAATTCCCTAGCATTACGGAAAGTACCCGAAGAAAAATTCCGAAAAATGTAAGAAAACCCGTCCAATGCATTCTTATGGGAAAATAGCCGTTTTTGGGGCCTCCTAGAATCGAACCCATGATGCCTAGGGTGGATGTCCGCTTCTTTCCTAGGTGTCCAAACCTAGGGCTTTACTGCAAAAAAATTGCTTGCTCAGTGAGGCAATTCCTTCTGCCTCATCCTTAGTATCCTATATGTATATGTATGATATATATATATATCCGGAAAAGCGTCTATAAAAAGAGATATATACATATAGGATACTAAAGATGAGGCGGAAGAAAGTGCCTAACAGAGCCGCCGATTTTTTTGCCGTAAAGTCCCGGTTTTGGACACTATAGAATGAAGCGGACATCCATTCTAGGCATCATGGGTTCGATTCTAGGAGGCCCCAAAAACGGCCATTTTCCCATAAGAATGCATTGAGCGCATTTTCAAAAATTCGTTTAGCATAGTTAGCATAAACATAGAACGTTGAAGTTTACGGAATCGTTAGAAAGTGATTTTATCGTCCCTTTCCCGCAAGAACTTTATACCTATTAGCCCCAGGTTCGATGCTAGGTAAATTCTTAGTGCAAAACTTTCAAGAAACCATTTCGGTTACTTCCACGTAAGATAGAACGTTCAAATTCACGTAATCGATAGAGAGCAAAATCCTCTATAGTATAACAAGAGGATTTTACCCTGAGGGTCCTTAGTTCGATGCTAGGGCAATTTATATGACCTACGTTTACGAATTAATTTAGGGTATTTTCCGTTGAGATAGAAACTTGCAATTCACGGTGTGGTTAGAATGGATGATTGTCTATTGTATGCCTTATAGCTTTTTGCCCTAAATGCCCAGGTTCGATCCCAGGACCATTCGAATGACAGAATTTTCAAAAATTCGTAACGGCATTTCACGGTCAGGTTGAAGGTTGAAATTCGCTGCATGTATAGAAGATGGGGTTATCTATCGTATGCTGTAAGAATATTTGTCCTCATAGACCCAGGTTCGATACTAGGACAATTCGTATGGACGTATTTTGAATAATTCGTTTAGGGTAATGTAGTTTGTGGATGGCACTCGGTGAATGGACGGTGGAGTGTTGCAGGAGGTGTACAATGCCTTAGTTAATCTATCTTACATTAAGCTTGCAGTATGCAAGCAACTTTTACTCGTATCNTATTCAACTGAGTCGACTACATTTATATTCATTCCACTAATTTTGTAATTTTGTACAGAGTGTTTTGACGTAATTATTTTTTTTGAAGAAATTAACTACATTAAGATCTAATTCAACATTAGTTACCAATTTCCTCACCACCTTTGAATTTAAAAATAAGGAGACCAAGTTCATATTTGCTTTGGTAAAATGTGGTTGAACAGAATCGATTACTGATGTTACAGATTATAAGGAAATGAACAAACGTCCTATGCTCATCTCATGCTTTTTGGAGTTTGTTTATTCACTTTGATAAACAGAAATGAAATGGTGAAAGCAAAATTTTGAGTCGTTCGTTTGAAATAAAAAAAATCCTAAAATTTAAGTAGGTATTTCGTATATTTTGGGTTCCGACATCCAATTACTTATAAAGCGGTTATTTTTCAAGGAAGGCAAAAGTTATTATCTGTTTAGAAGCATTATGAATTTCGATTACCAACGCTAACGTTATAAGGAATCACGTAGATACAAATGATAATTTTGTTTAATTTTCTCAGGCTTTCGGTTTTTGACGGGAGAACAGCGCAAGAATAAGTTATTGTTAATAAGGCATCACATATGAAGAAAGAGTTACCTGCGAGTGATTCACTTCAGAAAAATCTGCGGAAAGATCCTTCTTGAGAACAGTTTCAAGATTCTTCTTAATCACCTCCCATATAGATTTCTTCATTACTTTTCACTTTCATCATGCCGAAATCATTTCGTGCAAACATTTAATGAAAATTCTGAAGAAAATAATCCTATGGGAGAAAATACCACCTCCTTATTAATCGCTCATTATTTATATTTATCTCTCTTATTTGTATTTTAATACCTCTAGTACACTCATTACATATAAATTAAATCAGTATTAGCAGACATTATTGTTACCTATCGCTCAAACTTTATACTTCACTCATGTTAACAGTATGATTTTCCCATCGCCCACCGACCACCGATAACTTTATTAATCACTTACAAAATTAATTACGCAAAATATAATCATTAAAAGAATTGTTTATTAGCACAATGCATCTAGGAAATACAGCTAAACATGGTTATGTAAGGTATGTATGTATGTATGTAAGGTATCTTGGTCGAATGCATTGTGAAACTGATATCCTCAGAATGGGAGCCCTTCGATTGACCGACACTCACTTGACCGACCCTCACTTGACCGACGCTCGCTCGACCGACACCTCGGTTGAACGACTCCTCGTTTGACCGACTCCTCGTTTTACCGACAACTCGTTTGACCGACTCCTCGTTTTACCGACATCTCAACTGACCGACTCCTCGTTTGCCCGACAGCTCGATTGACCGACACCTCGTTTGACCGACAGCTCGATTGACCGACATCTACATGACCGAGACAGTAAATGCGCTACATTATTAATACGCCTGCGCATATACAGATGGTAATTAAAAAGGAAATTAAAGAAACCGTCAGCGGGTCTTCCGTGAAATTATTTATTAAATTATAATTATAATTAAAAACATAAATGTTATAATTAGTTATAAACATATTATTTGTCAATTGCCAAAATGATAACTATAAATAAATTATGATATGCGTAAAATAATTAATTTTCAATGGTATACAACATTCATTTTTATCACCTACACTTACACTCCGAGAGAAAAAATTTAACAAGTCTCCTATGAAATTCTTATAATTATTAATTAGCGAAAGTT
>KZ309873.1:27834-46011 GCA_000376725.2 Ladona fulva
ATAATAATAAAAGAATTTGTAATCAGATCCTTTTCCTCATTAGAAAAAATTGATGTTTTGGTGTTCCCAATGCTGCTAAGATGTACCCGAGGCTCGAAATGTATTTCAGGTTACCCATACGTACGCTTTTGAATATTTAACCCTTTTTTATTGCGTCTGATTTAAGCGTATTCTAATTTGAAATTGTTTACAAAAATATCACCAACGATTTTGCTCAAAACACTGTAGCCAGTTTAACTCCTTGCATAATTTGGTTACACATTTCTAGCACACCCAAAGAGTAAGAATTACAAATGCGTCGTTTAACTTAATACTTCAAATATACGTTCCTCATATTTTATTTTTTGATTCCCGAAAAGATTTCCGAATATTTTCTAATTCCCACTCTTCCTTGGGCTTTTCCATGTACAAGATGGCCAACGAAACACACCAAGGGATAGCGTTGTGGTGCTGAGTAATGTGGAAAGGAGCGGTGTTGAGCGCAAGTCCGAATACGTTCTCCGCCCTCACTCGACGCCCGCCACTCTCCTGTGGCTCGATGCCAACTACGAAATGGCGGACGGCGTGTGCATTCCCAGAAGTACCCTCTATGCTCATTACGTCCACTTCTGTGCAGAAAACGGATTACAGCCCGTCAATGCGGCTAGCTTTGGAAAGGTAAAGTCTTTTTCGTAACTATTCGAGGACTTTAAATGTAAGGGAACGACGAGAAATTGGAAATATCGCGCTTTATTCTAACATATGCGACCTGCTATGTTACTATGAGAGTGTTTTTCCACTATTGTTTTCGTAAAAATTTTTGTATGCTTTCTTTCGAAACACTAGTCTCATCAACAACGTGTATACCGTTATTTTTATTTTGCTTGCTGTCAAAACAATGGGGACAAGCAAAAACAACCAAAAATTACATTATTAAGTGATGGATAATTAAAAAATATATAAACACCCTGAAAGTAAAAATTCGATGTAAAAATAAAGCTTTATTGATTCCTAAATGTTGAATGAAGTCGGCTTTACGCTCATATTCAACTTCTTAATTTTCGTCAAAGAGATCAATGTTTATATTTCTCATGGTTTTGATCGAGTGTTGTGAATGTTTCCACACAACTATCGGAGCTAAATTTACTTGTGATAATAAGGATAGACTGAAATATTTAAACTCAAAAGTGTTTGATAATGATCGTATTCATGGTGCGTATTTTCATTGAGTTTAAAGTATTTGCTCAGAAGAAACAGGTATTTGCCATCTCTATATACTACATACATCTCTATATACTACATACATCTCTATATACTACATACATCTCGATATACTACATACATCTCGATATACCATCTCTATATAGTATACTTGGAAGCAGTTCATCTAACTATTTCAAATAATTAAGTTCCTTTAGCTTTTTCTTCTTAATCTTCGGAATCCATATTTTTCTTTTAAGGCTTGGAGGAGGGAAGGTTAAACACAGGTTTATTTTATCTATCAAATTATAGAAAAATCATTTATAAATTGATAGGAAAATAATCTATCCCGGACACTGGATTTCATTAAAATATCAATTGAAAACTATACATAATGTGTTATGATGCCATTTAAAATATAGAAAGTTGTGTTGTGCATCTTTTTTCTATGAAGTAAATGCTTAGCTTAACATGGTACCTTCTATCTGCCATAAAACATGTGAAAATCTATTGCAGAGATTATTATAGTTATATTAATATAAAAAATATTATCCGACGTAAACAAAATTATCCATATTATCCGTTGTTTTGAAAGAGTGTATTCTGTGATTACTCTTTTATGGCTTTTGGTGCTTTTTACTCTTTTCTCCTCGCACAGACTTCAAATTTATTAACACTTCAACCCAATAAGGAGTTTTTTTATAACTTTTGTTTGTTGTCTGATCAATTTTTCTATTTTTGTAATATCAAGGCGAGTAATATGTTTTAGAGATAATAAAATCTCATAAAGCTATGTATCGAACCGTGAAAATAGAGAAAGAAATATCTGGTTTTAGTTGAGCGGAATTTGTAATGAGGTTTGACTGTTTATTAAATTAGTTCGCCGTAAACTCAGGCAAATTCAAATACAGAACTATAGTGCGCGTTCCGTAACTCGAAGGGGCGCATCGCCTCATCTATCGAAGCAGAAATATCTCATCTTTAACGCAATAAAACCCGCTTTTCGAAACACTTTTCAGGGAACCAGCCGAAAATCACATAATAAGCGGGATGGCTTCCTAACTGGGATGGCATTTTAACCGGAATGACGTTTTAACCGGAATGACGCTTTAACTGAGAATTGACACCTTTCTTTTGCTTGCGCTTCGGAAAGCAGCAGGGAACGTTCTTTGCTCTTTAATTGTTAAATAAGGACTTTAAACCTTAAAATGGATATTTTTAGTTGGATTTATATTCCACAATTGAAGATGGGCAATCTAGAGAGTCCTCGGAATATTGCTGTTTAAAATTCGGTGCCTTTTCGTCAGTCTTTAAAGAATGGTCAGCTTTTTGGACAAAGACAGCACCTTCTTTTCCTACTTTAATTTGGTAATTTTCTTTCTACAGTGAAGCAGTAATAAAATAATTGCAATAGACAATAAGACAATAGTTAGACCATTAGGGGAGAATGATGAATATTTAACAGCAGTCGTAAGAGTCTGTTACTATCACTCCAGGATTACTCTCAACGGCCCACCAAACACTGTTTACTCAGGAGAGCATTTTCTGGGGGACTGAACTTAGGGATTCAATGGTATAATGAAGATACACTTTAGGCCAGGTATTACAATCGATAGTTAAATCTGATAGTTACTTAACCTGAAGGTTAAGCTTAATTTCCAGTTAGCGGCATGGCTCGTATTATAAAACTTTGTAAACTGATGGTTAGTTACCTACCACTTTAACTAAAAGATGCCTTGCTCGAGAATAATTTTCATACCCGTTACCGTGAAGTTTGTTTAAACAGTAATGCATCGTAATATTTTCTGCACATCTTTGGTAGGAAGTTCTTGACAGATTCAACGCATAATTTGATGCCATTCTGTTCAGAAACTGGATGCGCAAAGATATAAACATTTTATAGAAAAAGTAAATTGTATAGGTAAATTTAGTAAAAGAGGAGGGAAACGTGATAGAGAATAAGAAAAGTAACACAGTGATATGGAAGCAGCAGACGATTTTTCAATAATAAAATCTTCTTTGCACACCTAAACAGGTGGCAAATAATTTTTTGCATTTATATTTCGTTCACTTGTTGGCATCTACAGAAGTGATGATACTATATATCTATTCATGATTTTAGAAAAAATATCCTAAAATATAACCTTAAAACTCACCTCCATGTATGGTGAAAGCTCAAGCTTCAAATCCCTATCATCATCCCAAAAACTTGCGTATTTTCGAACCCAATTTACGAGTAAGACTTCATAACAGTAGTATTTCATAAATTAAGTTTCGTGAATAGTTTTTATAGCTCGAAATACGGTACTTCTGACCATCATAATCATATGAGAGAATTTTAAGGAATGCAGTCATCAAAGAGTTTGGGTGGCCGTATGTGCTAAAGAGGTGACAATGTATTACAATGCATGTACTGTATTAGGTATAAAATTGTGAAAAACACCACGATAGCTTCGCCTTCTACTTTCCTCCCCCAAACAAACGTTCTCCGTTTTACGCCGACAGCGGCCACAAACTATCAACTTGTTATTGGTGAGAGGATCTTTCAGTAATTTGAATGTGTAATGTGATTCAGAGAATGGATAAGAAATAGGTGTGATTTTCTTGTAAATGAGCAGCAGTTATCGTTATATTTCCTCTATGAAGGGAAGACTATAAAAGAAAGAATGAGTAATGGTGGTACGTGGAAACAGAAGGTACGTTTTGTTATTTGCTCTTGGTGGTATTTGATTAAAGGGAAGCTATATGTTGCCCTTGTAAATGGAGGTGTAATTCAAGTCGATGCCAAGGAATTTAGTTTAAAACTTAGGAGTAATTTAAGGCAAAATACAACGCCGTAAAGAAAGAGACGAAAAATGCCAATGCAATGGAACGACAGATTCTGCTGGAAACAGGCAATTATGCTTTGAATTTCAGTCTACGTTAATCATATGATAAATGAATTATTCATATCTATTCTTAAACACTACTTACTAACAACTTACTGTACATTTATATGTAAGTTATGGTTATCTGCAAAGTCTCCGATTCTCTTCATAAACTTATCTTAAATTTGTTTAAGAATTATTACTCTTTCTTCAGCTGTGGTTCAATCCATAAATGTTAAAGTCTAGTATGCAAAAATAATGGCATTTCATAGTCTCTCTTCAAAATAACAGCTGTATTTTGATTTAACGCTCATTCAAAATTTAAGGGTAAATTATAGTAAGCATTCACGAAGAAAGGTGATAGTAGGGTAATGATGATTCTCGTAATTTCGCTTTCCTTTTTACGACGGGTATTTCTACGATTTCAACTTCAAATCAAACCATCCCGAAAAGTAAACTTAGTAAAAGTATCATAACGTGAAAATCAATAAACTAATTAAAAAAGATTAACTAAGTTTAATATGATACGCGGTATTCTGTTTACATTTATGCAGAAATTTACTCATTCAATATCAAAACACGACTCTATGATGATAGAATCACTAAGAACAGCTTATAGTTAATCAGAAGTATCGTACTTAAACTACGATGATAAATACATGTTAGTATTCTACATTTAAAGTCAAAAATACGTTAATTTCACTGCCAATGTTCAACTTTTCATCTCCAAGGTAGTATTTGATATTTAGGTAAATACTTACTAACACGCAACACATATCTAAGTATATTTAGAAGGTAAAAAGCCCAATTCATTAGAATTATCTTTATCAAGAATACATGCCACCTTAATGAGAATATTAGAAGTATTCTTTTCATAAAATTCTGCCGGTAAATCGTACTTTTTGGAATTAAACTAGCTGAAATGAGAGATATTTATCGTACTTATCTGCCATCTTGTTTGTAGTTAACTATCAGATAAGGATTTGACCATAACTCAATATGGTAGTTAAGATAACTAGTACTTTAACTAACAGTTAAGGCTTAATCATCAATTGTAATACGGATTTTCGAGTTAACCTGGAGGTTAACTTTAACCTCCAAGTTAACTATCAATTGTAATACCGGGCCTTAACGTTATAGTGCGAAACTATTCCTCATAAGAGAGTATTGCAAATAAAGAAATAGTGTAAGCTTTCCGGTCCAACCAAAATTTGATGAATGGAATATTTATCATTTGTCTTTTGGTACCTCATAGAGAAAAATGAATCTTTTATATACTTTTGTCTCAGTTTTTGTCTCCTGTCTGTGATGATATACTGAGGTATGAGTTATGCTGAATAATGGCATTAATTAAGGTTTCTCTTTATACAATGTTACAAAAAGTGTTTCTAGTGGAGTCAATGTGTTCACTAATGTGGGCTTGCTCTGATTATAGCTGTCTGGTTCAGTGAGGAAAACAAGGGAAAACTACCTCACTCCTCATCTTGCCTAGTAAGCCTCATTTCCCGCTCCTAGCTCCTCGTAGCTGATGGTCGAGGGGATGAGGTCCCAACCGGCCTTCTGGCTGAATACTTTGCAGACCTTTCCACGTAGCTCTTTAGAATTAAGTTCTGAAGGACACAAGTTTCGAATCGAAGGGGAATCTTGCCCGTCAGCCACCCCCGTGGGTGCGCGCCCGTCAGCCACCCCCGTGGGTCCGCGCCCGTCAGCCACCCCCGTGGGTGCGCGCCCGTGTTTACAACTTGAGATTGCGACGAAATAAAACACCAGCAAGAGATTTTTTAATTATATATTCCGCTCTTATACAAGATTGAGAGCATGGTTACAATCTCTCTCATAGTTAGGGTTATAATCAGCTCCGAGAGTGAAATGGAGGTTGATGTTTTTCAAGATATCTTCGTTTTCATCTCACAAAATTAGTTATATCGTTTAGAAGAGTCATAAGGAACCCCATTGGAGGCGAAGCAGAGGATGAAAGCGGAGAAGGTCATTATAGAAAGTACAGTGTGCTTCGACTTACGAACCACTCAACATACGAACTTTTATCGTACTTCATTATGACTTCAAGATACGAACTTAATTTCGGCATACGAACCGTTGTGCTTTTATAATCCACGGTGCTGAAGTATGTATGAACGAGCGCATGTAGCTGACCATGCAATAAACCTCTCCCTGGGGAAACCTTTTGTCTAATTTGACAGAATTTACAACGATTTGATAAAATTTATCGCAAAGGAATAACAAGTGTGAAAAATAGCGACACGACTGGGATTTTCCGTAGGTTTTTAATCTACTAAGACACCTTCCTTTCCTTTAATCCTTGTGAAAATGTATCGCCTTAATCTTTCTGTATTATAGTAGAAAAATGAAAAAGATAATGTTATGCCTTTGAGATTTTCATTGATAAAGATGAAAAAGCTACGGAGATAGCTCTTAGAGAAAAGAAGCCCTCTGTGAAACTTGTTCCTCGCACCAGGCTTATCCCATGTTAATTTTATTTGCGGTATTTAACTAGATTATTCTAGCAATGTGTGAGGATTTAGGGAGGAAAGATCTTTAAATTGATGTCTCAGTAGGATAAAGGAAAGGAAGGTAACTTAGTAGGTTGTAAAACCTACGAAAATCCCAAAATTTCACACACATGGCCATGAGCTTCTCTGCTTCGAAGAAATTCTGATAGTAATAAAGGAGTCGACCAGAGTTTGGTCATAAGCTAGTTCTTTCTTACTATATATTTTCATAATTGCTCGAAGAATATATTAGTATTGCATATGACCAAAAATGATTAATTGATTACCGCCAAATTCATTTTTCTCTCGTCCCTCAGGGATCATATTGCAACCTGCTTTAAATAACGATTTTGTTTTTCATAATTTCCAAGACAGATCGGATTGATTTACCGTAAGATGCAGTGGAAAATTTGGTTTCAAGATACTAAATTTTTGAAATACAAACTCCGATCTTCCGATCAGAACGAATTAGGTTCGTAAGTTGAGGTACCACTCGGTAAACAAATTTAGGTCTATCAAATGAGAAGGGCGATCGGCTTCCGGATAAAAAGCCGTGTCCTAAGCGGTGTAACGACCTAAGTACGCTATGACATAGTATGCGTATCATGTGAGAGGAACCGAGAGAGAACCGCATCTTAAGTGGCGGTGGCTTCTTTAGCGAACATTTTTGAAACGGGTTTTACTGCATTTATTTTAGTGGAGGAGAGTGGGATAAAATACACCTTGAAGCGTGAGAGAGAGAGAGAGGGCGATCAGAAATGAGTGAGGGTAATGAATTCCCATAACTCTCTTTATGTCAATCAGTGATAATTTACTTCCGCAGGGTAACGTAACCACACAAATAGTCCAGTGATTCCCCGCCTTAGTAGTCGAAGATAAAGTTATTTGCGAATTCAGCGAAATCGATTCCGAATTTCCTCTTACGATTCGAGAATCTCCATCTAAGAAACTAAATCCGACCCCGTTACCATAGCTATCTGTTTTAAAACAGAATTATGCTGTTAACCATCGGTATAATTACAAATTTATAATTTGATATTAAATTGAAAGCAGAAATATTAATTTTGCTCTCCAAAGCAACGCCAAAAATCTTGAAACTATCTCGGAAACTCGCGAGTATTAGAAGTTTTGATATGTTTGTCTTTAAAGTTACTTAAATTAAATTTAATTTAAGTAAATTTTTATTATTAAATTTGAATTTCCCTATCTTCATCGTTAACTCTCCACGTCGTCATCCCTTTTCCTTCCATGACTGACATCTCATCGTTGTCACTAAGACGATTGATTGAAGGTTAGATGGAAGAAGAGACTTTTCAGTCTCAATCTCGCCTTTAATAAAGACCTTATTATTATTATTATTATTATTGATCTTTCACATTCTCTCGGAATTTCCTTTCGAAAGTCTTTCTCTTGAAGCACGCCAAACACACTTTTCTCTTTTGAATTGTTATAGCCCAGGAATAAACGACCGTGAAAAAGTCTGTGAGACTGGGAATCTAACCACGGATCTCCCACTTTCCGGGCTTGTAATTTCTCCGAATTACCTCGTAAAACTTTCTCAAGCAGATTTTTGGGAAACGGGTATTTTGGTATGAGAACTAACCTTGAAGTCGGAAATTAGCTCTATTGACAATAGCACGAAAATACACACCTTTATGACCTTCAGTTGCAGTCTTGACGTCTACTTCGCATTCACAGTTTCATTGCTAAATATCAAGTACAATAGCTCTGTTCTTGATTTGTAAAAGGAATTCCTTTTGCTGCCAGGACAATTTGTGTATCAATCATATTTAATTTTCGAAAAGTAGACTTAATCAATAATAGAATGGTATGAGATTTATTTTCCATAAAAGTGTTTGAGTTGATTAAGCACCTTTTCAAAATGCAGAAGAAATCGTCAAACCTGCATAATAATGTTATTTGCTAAATGTGTTTATTAAATTTGAATATCCAAATTATAAGAAAAAAAGGCATATATATGCATATCTTTTTATATAGACGCTTCTCCGGATATATATATATATACATATAGGATACTAAAGAAAAGGCAGAAGGAAGTGCCTCACGGAGCCGCCGATTTTTTTGCCGTAAAGTCCCGGGTTTGTACACTATGGAGAAAGCGGAAATCCATCCTAGGCATCATGGGTTCTATTCTAGGAGGCCCCAAAAACAGCTATTTTCCCATAAGAATGCATTGAACGGTTTTTCTTACATTTTTCGGAAATTTTTTTCAGGTACTTCCCGTAAAGCTAGGGAATGGAAATTTTAACGGCAAGTGCAGGAGGTGATTTTCTTCCGCGTACTGAAAAGACCGCTCCCAAAATGATCGTAGGTTCGACGCTAGGTCGATGTAAAACATTCAAAAGACTTAATTCCCAGGGACCAGGGAAATTAAAGTTATTTAATTGCTTATGTGAAGCAGATTACACATCTGGTCCGCTCATTTATCGCTTCTTCCCAGAGAGGGAATGTTGATAGGAAGTATATATAGATATACATATAGGATACTAAAGACGAGGCAGAAGGAAGTGCCTCACGGAGCCGCCGATTTTTTTTCCGTTAAGTCCCGGGTTTGGACACTATAGAAAAATGCGGACATCCATTCTAGGTATCATGGGTTCGATTCTAGGGGGCCCCAAAAACGACCACTTCCCCATAAGAATGCATTGAGCGCATTTTCAAAAATTCATTTCGCGTACTTAGAGTAAAGATAGAACGTTGAAGTTTACGGAATCGTTAGAAAATTAATTTATCTTCCGTTTGCCGCACAAGATATATCCCTAGTGGACCCAAGTTCGATGCTAGGTAAATTCTTAATGCAAAACTTTCAAGAAATCATTTCGGGTATTTTTAGGTACGATAGAACGTTCAAACTCACGTCATCAATAGCGCGCAAACACTATAGTATACCTAGAGTTTTTTACCCTGAGGATCGTTAGTTCGATGCTACGGCAGTTTTTCTGTATGAAGTTCATGAATTCATTTAGGGTATTTTCCGTTAAGATAGAAACTTGCAATTCACGGTGTAGTTAGAATGGATGACTGTCTATCGTATGCCGTAAAGCTTTATGCCGTAGATGCTCAGGTTCGATCCCAGAACCATTCGAATGACCGAATTTTCAAAAATTCGTTGCGGGATTTCCCGGTAAGGTAGAAGGTTGAAATTCGCTACATCTATAGAAGATAGGGATTTCTATCGTATTCTGTAAGAATATTTGTCCTAGTAGACCCAGGTTCGATGCTAGATGAATTCTTAATGCAAAAGTTTCAGGAAATCATTTAGGATATTTCTTGGCAAAATAGAATGTTGAAATTCACGTCATCGATGTAGAATATACACGTCTATAGTACATCTACATCTACATTAGTACCCTGCAAGCCGCCTTCCGGCGTGTGGCAGGGGGTGTAAGCACCAAGAGTATAATTGCTTCTTTAATTTATTACTATCGCGTATCGTTCGCGGAAAAAAAGAGTCCCTAAAACGACTTGTCCTCGCGTCTATTTCTCTTATTTTACGCTCACTGTCGGATCGGGCAAAGTAGCAGGGGGGTCGCATAATATCAATTACGTTATCTGAAAATGTATTTCCTTTGAATTTATCTAACAATCGCAGCCTAGCTTCTAATCTCCTTTCTTTCAAGGATTCCCAACCTGCGTCTGTGAGCATTTGCGTTACACTTTATTCTCTATCGTAGCACTTTTTAACAAAACGTATCCCCTTACGCTGCACTTTCTCGAGTTCGCGAGAGTTCGTTTCATCCGCTGGGTCCCATATACTCGCCGCATATTCCAGATGGGGCCTAACTAACGTAAAATAGCATCGCTCTCTAACCTTTTCATCGCATCTACCTACAATACGCTTTATAAAACCGAGCTTTTTAGTTGCTTTACCGCATATTTTTCGAATGTGTGTGCTCCAGTTTAAGTTATTGGTTAGGGTGATTCCAAGATATTCTACTGAGTCGACTACATTTAAATTCGTTCCACTAATTTTGTACGGGCGGTTCTGACTCAATTGTTTCCTTTCGAAGAAATTTACTACAGAGCATTTATCTACATTAAGATCTAGCTGCCATTTTTCGCACCACATTTGTATATGAGCTAAGTCGTTTGAGAGTGAAGCACTATCTTCGTCACTTGATATTTCTCTATATATTACCGAATCATCCGCAAATATCCTCACATTGCTATCGATCTTGTCGCTTAGGTCATTGATATAAATGAGGAAGAGTAAAGGTCCGATTACGCTGCCTTGGGGTACGCCTGAAGTGACTCTGACTTTATTCGAACTAACGCCATCAAGTACCACTTGCTGTTCTCTCTCGTGTAGAAAATTCTTTATCCATTCAATTATTTCCTTGTTGATACCTGCTAATTTTAGTTTGTAAATTAATTTGTAGTGGGGGACCCTGTCGAAAGCTTTCTTGAAGTCAAGGAAAATAGCGTCCACTTGTTTTTTACTTTCGGCAGACTTTAAGATATCGTGGACGAATAGAGCTAGTTGGGTTTCGCATGATCGGTTCTTTCTAAATCCGTGTTGGTTCTTACTGAGGAAACGATTGCTATCTAAGAACTTCATAAGTGAGCTAACAACGACATGCTCCATTACTTAATAAGTAATAAGTAATATAGTATGAATTATAAGTAATGTGAGCAATACATGTCATACAAACCAAAGAATGCAGAAATCTGATGTCTCAGCAGAAATAAATTGGACATATCCAATAATATCTTACAATAATTATCATTTCTAAAAAAATACATAAAGATCAGCTCTCGTGCAGAAATCGTCTCTTCACACCTCATTTGACAAAAGATTAATTTTGAGGCCTCTCTGAGTCCAATTTGCTTTCCCTTTCGTCACTGTATTCAAATCATACATGTCCATCAAGGTCCGTATTAGAGTAATTAAATCAATTTCTTATTGCTTCTTTTATTACTAGAGATTATTGTGTAATGTTTCCCATTGTTTATTTAACAGATAATACGACAACAGTTTCCGCTGCTGACGACTAGAAGACTTGGAACACGAGGACAGTCTCGCTACCACTATTATGGCATCGCCATCCGCGAGACTTCTTCATTCTTCGATGCCACTTACTCCAAGAAAGGAGCAGCTTGGTGAGAACATTATATATGCTATGCTTTAACTTTATATGATTTCCTCTTCATATCCGCAAGGATTCACTGTCTCTCTAAAACAGAATATTTTAATTAATTGGACGTTAGTGATGTATAATCTAACTTGACGCGCGAAAACTGAGTGCTAATACGGAGAAAACTTCCATGAATTTATTATTTTATTTTCTATATAAATATGCTTAAAACATATCATAACATAACATATACTTATCTATCAAATGAGAACACAATTTAATTTTTATCACAAATTACGGGGAAATCAATACTTGGCTTTTACACTTTAGCCGGTCAAACGCGAGTTATTTTCTAATCTTTACTCTACGCGACATAAGATATAATAAAAATTATAAATAGCGAGCACGTAATCTTTGGATACACGTCTAAAGATATATTCATAGTAATTTGCGACTGTCGTAGAATGCTGCCGCAGAAGGAGCATATGAAAATGATACGTTTGTACCATTTTGTCTTTTGGTATCACTAAAGCTATACAAGAGAGATCTTGAAATGAAATGACGGCGTTTTAAGATAATTATTTAGTAATGTTAAGCATATTCCTTCAGTAAACACAAAACATTTGTCATTTCAGCAATTCGGACACGAGAAAGGATGTAAATCGACAGGTAAGAGTTTTAATATTCTGTAATTTTTCATCGCATTCTGCTCTCATTATGTAACCCCATGTATAATTCAGTCGAAGAAAATCTTGCGTTTTTTTCATATTTTAAGTGGAAAGGAAAAACATTCTCCACAGAAAAGACATTCCTTTCCCCAAAAGTAAAATATTTTATCATCACTTAAAATGAAGTGTTGATTTTAATTGCTTAGTTAACAACTTCGGTTTTCGGTGTAGCTTCGATTCCTTTTTGAAAATAAGGATGATTTAATTTCTAAGTTTGACTTTTATTAACATTTCAATTCCTTTATGTAAATCATCATTTTGTGATATATCATAAGCATGACCTTTATCGCATGGTATTGTTAGCCTATTTAACTATTACTAGTTGATCCCCCGCAAATACTTGCGTGCATGGTAATTGTTAATGTCTGCAAAAACTTACACGCATGTGATTATGTAACATTAAAAAAAAGCATCTTCATACAAAAAAAATATTTCATCATGTAGGTTTAGAATTCTTCAATATAAGTAAGGGATAATTTTATTACATCGTTCCCCACCAACATCAAGAATCCTTAATTTCAAGGCTATATCAGTGATGTATCTCATCACGGTATCTTTCATACAAACATCGACCTTTTTCAACACCAGGGTTTTGCAACAAATGAACCACTATCCATAAATTGGTCCGTTGGAGAAATTAAACCAGTTTTTTCATAATTACATAGATTAATTTCGATTTCGGTGATAAATCGTCACCCATATATATAATATATGTAACTCATTGGAACTTAAAAAAAAAACCCAATTGATTTACTTTGTCACTTTAATTTACTTCGTTCATTGAATATCTTGTTTATATATTTGCTCTTAAGTAGTCCTCTAGTGGTGTACTTAGCGGCGTACACAATAATCAAAAAAATTAAATATCCGTGCGGAAATACGAAAAATCTATACGGAGGAGAAGTTGTGTGGATGAAATAGGCTATGTCTGATCCTCGAAGTTAATAAAGTTGTTAATATCCGAAATATAGATTGGAAATTCCTGACCTGTAAAGTTCTTAATTTAAACTTTCCGACATATTTTAAACAATATCGATTTACACATTTCAATATCTGGAAATTAAAGCGTTTAATCCAGCGCAAATATTCAGAAGTAGTTTTGGTTTAACTTTATCAACTTAACTCGCATTTATGTGAAGTTATTAAGAATGAATGAATAAAGTATTAAGTCAAATAATATTAACAATTTAAAGAATTATTATTGTCTTCTTCTGCAGATAATGAAAACCGCTTTACCTCGTCAGTCAGATATGAGATGAACACGATTTGCTGGTATTTATTTTACTTGCCGAACATTACCTCTGAGAAAGGAAATGCCGAAATTAGGAATATGTCAATGTTCTTATTCAGTGAATCATTTTTATCATAATGTAAATGCATCATCCGCGAAATTGACGAAAAAACAAACAGATCTAATGTACCGCTAAATTCAAAAGATATTATTGAAAACGTTCTTAACGTACTAGTGCTTAGAGAATCTCTTAAATTAACTGATCCAATTTCCAGTAACACTCTTATACCAATATCTTTTCTTTCACGTCATAATTCATAAGCATTGACGTTGATATAAACAAAACTTGTTTACTACGGACGCTTAAACAAAATAGAAACGTTATTAATTGAACTTCATCTATCTATAAATATTTATTTAGTACAATTATTTAGTTGTTTATTACATTAATGAAGTCAAAATTATAAATAACAGCTTTGGTTAGATGAAATGTACTTTTAAATAATTTAGCCAGAAAATATACTATACAGTCAGGTCTAACGCTAGTGCTGCCTACTAGGCAGCAGTAGTTTTAAACTCGTGCACCACTTTGGAAAGTAATTTCCCGTTGTAGCAGACAACCACTTTCCGCCATCTTTCCTCCACCAATTACAGTGTAGAGTAGTGAGCGCCACGAGGTGGAGAATGAGAGAGTGTGGTGAACCCTGAACGGTGTAGTCGTCGTGTTGTATCCGTAAATAAATTCTTGTTTTCTCTAGATTCTCCCCTGCTTCTCAATTCACCACGAATCCCGCTACACCGTTTATTTCATCAAAATTCTCGTAATCTCGAATCGAATAGTTTTGGTGGTGCTTACAAATTGGCAGAAACATATTGCAGTTTGTTTCATATCTCTACATCAAGAGATAGAGAGGGGGACATATAGACGGACGGACACTTCGCAAATCATATAATGATAATATGATGTATGCTTCGATGAGCATATTGGCTCATACAGATAAAAGAGTACAAGATAAAAGTAGTTGTGCTGAAAATTGGTTTAGAAGGAATATTGGTGATACTAGATGTATTATTATTACCATTATTATATATTATATTCATTGGCTAATATTTTTAAATGAAAGTATGTAATAATGAAGTTTTTATCGAGTTTACATTTCCTTCAGTCAATTCTCATTTATACTTTGAACTTTTTTAGGTTTCCTCGATATCATCAGAAGAGCAAAAAATTGTCATTGTTTTCGAGACGATACGGAAAAACTTTAGAAGTTTTTTGGCTACTCTGCCATTATCTTATCTGCCAAGGAACGTCCTATTTTAAGGATTTAAAAATAAGGAAAATTCGTAATTTCCCTCAGATTCCTTTTCATGCTCAAGTAGTTTAGCTTTTTGCCGCTTGAGGTACCGAAGTTTGCCATCGATGTGCTGCCGCCGCACAGGCAAAAGATAACTATCGTGACACGCGTGTATAAAGATTCGTGTATAATCAATTTTGAGTTAACTTTGATATGGAAAGAAAATTGCGGCTTCTTTCTGTTCTTCGACTGATGAAAATTTTCAGATAGTTTCATCAAGAAGATATTTCTATTTCTAAGAATATGACGGACACATTTTCTAAAGAATTGACAATGGAATTATTTTTCAAGATGGAAACCAATAATAAGTTTGAAAATATTTCGCACTCTTGGTTTGCTTGTAGCGCTTGATAATAAATTCTACTGATAAAAATATAATACCTTACCTTTATTGAAGAAATATAGAGTAAATTATGAAGAACTTGTAATAATAATGGTTATTAAGAGCGTATCCAGGTAAAATCCTTGACTTAATTCTCCGTCGAGTGAGGCTTTTGCGAATGTACTTTCCCATTAGGCAGACATAATTCATCCACTGGATGTTTGTGAATTAGAGAGAGAAAAAAGACCTCATCTTCACTCTCTCTCTTCGTAAAGAAAGGCAATAGGGAACGCCTTCCGTTATCGAGAGCGTGCATTTCCTAATGGAGATATTTGCTCTGTTGCAACATTAGCATAAAAGCTTAAAGTTTGTCAAAATCGCTTACATTTTTTTCTGTATCTAATGAAAGTAGCGCCAGAAACAGCAGTGTGATTTATTTTGAGTTAATTAATAACATAAATAAGAAGACACAAAAATATTACAATTCGAAGAAATTCTTGATTTTATTCCGGTTTTGTTTGAACGGCTCCATTTAGCTCTCTAATGTAAGAAAGAAAAAAATTTCAAATTCTGCATCAAATCATTTTCTTTCCGTTCGTATTATTAATTTGGCAGACAAAAGTTTCTGAGTGAAATATTCAGTAGAAATTATTAGAGTGGTCGAGAATTTTTGAGAAAACGCATTGAAGGAAGTAGTCGCCAGCTATTTTGCGTCTCATTTGCTCTGGAAGAAATTCCAAGCGGCAGAGTTTCGTAGAAAATAGATAGTTTAATTTCTGTGCGAATAGAAAACCTCTAAGTTTATAAATAACACAAGAAAAACAAATTTAATTCTGGGGGTAACGCATTACACGGCGCGGCCCGCGATCGGTTCTCTGAAGATGGGATGCTTCGTACGATTGGGTACCTTCTCGTCGTTTTTTTGTCAGCATTTCGGACAAAAAGAGCGCCTTTCTTTATTACTTAATTTGTTCATATTTCACTCTATGATGAAGCTGTTTTTATACCAGGCTGACGATTGGGGATGAATTCCTTAACTGCAGTGATTCTCATACAACGATCGCTAAACAGCCAACTAAAATCTCTGCCACTTGTTTATTCTATATGTTTGCAATTTGACTAATCGACTAAAGATGCTTATTGTAATACACGCCATTAAGAATGAGATAAACAGGTGATGAAAATTTCAAAAGGGAAACTTCAGGAGTGGGCTAGAATCTGAAGAACCTGGCTAAGAAACCAATTTTTGTTCCTTTGAGTCCAGGATTCGAACATTTTCACAGTAATTCAGAAGAGAGTGTATATGATTATGCGAGTCATTTATCGATGTTCTTACGAGTGTCGAAATTGACAAATGTATCCCGTAAAGCCAAAAAAGACAGTTGCCACTCCTGGGGAAAGTTTATGCATAAAATCTATATTGGTAAATGGCGAAAGAAGCTATAGGGATATCGTTGTTTTATATCCCTTGCCGTAGATCATAGGCAACTTTTAGGGTCAATATGTATATTTTGTTATTTATTTCAATTATATTTCATTTGGCAGTTTTTAATAACATAATTAATTCGATAAGCGTATTTCATCTGCACACTTAATATGCCAAGATGAGAGTGGAAACACAGTTACACTTTAGTTGAGATCCGCAATATAGAATATGGAAACGAGGAAAATAATATCAGGTTCGACGGATTCCTTGGGACATCTAGAAGTGACAATCTTCTGTAGTTGAAAGGGCGACTATACCGTGGGAGTTATTCTTTATAGTTATTTCCATTATTATATGTCCTTAATGGAATATAGAATTAAGATAGCGTTATAGTGATTTTAGAAGCATTTCACATAAAAGGATAGCCATAGAGCCAAGAATATGGTATCAATTTTTCTATTTTACTCCTACTTTATAAAGTTCTTTCTTCTGCACTATTTTCTTTCCGTCTCACGGAGTATTACTCGTAAGAGCAACGTACACATGCCCCAGTGACTATAGTTAGTAGATAAGTCCCAAGGAAAGGAGCAGAAAATCTGCTTCTTTCGCTATCTACCATTATCGAATTTATCATCTTCAAGTATCAAGAGCTGTAGTCCAAATATATATTCACGAAAGGTGTGAGCCTGTTCCTAAATGCATTTTCTGTTTATTAGCATTGGAAGTTATATTGTTATATTATTACTGAATTGTTATAATACAAATTTGGAGGGCTTTGTCTGGTAGGGTGATGTACGGGGCGCATCCCAGGACCGCTACGTTGGCCAGGAAGGCCTGCCAGAAACTCTGAAACAACTCGTATGTTATATTAAAGATGTAAAGTTATTATATATAAACTTGTGAGTAACTTTTAGCTTATTTACGAAATGTTATTATGTGTAAGGGAAACACCTATGTTACGATGTGATGTGATGTATTTTTCTAGCTTGGAGATATTTGCATCGTAGTAACGTATTATTGTACTTTTTAGGTTCTGTTTTTAATGGCGTACTGATTTTAATGTTGTGTAGTTAGTAAACTGTGATGTAAATTTTAAGAGTTCTCACTTTGTAACATTTCCATCAGACTTTTAGTCCATCTGTAATGAATTCATAATAATTATAATAAAGTTTTAAAACTGCTGGCATCTTCGTAAGTATTTTTGATAAAGCGTACATGAAGTAAATGAGAGAAATCGCGTCCACAGAAAAGTTCAATCACTCTCTGGCAGAATACTTAGCGCTTCAAAAGATCTGGCTTCGATTCTAACCGGGCTTATCTGGACTAATGTGTGGATGATTGTCTTCGTTCCATATCATTAAAACGAATATAATTGAAATATCTTTTTCCATTTAACATATTAAAATAATATAATAATAATAATAAAATTAAATATGATTGATAGACTTCATTTTTAAAGTTCT
>APVN02034329.1:0-25160 GCA_000376725.2 Ladona fulva
TCAGCTATTATCAGTAGCTTATTACATAAGGAAACTTCAATTCGCGAGGATTAGTCTGAAAGTAATCCCCCACAGTTTTTCCCTGAAATACTTTATCTTCTACAGAAATAAAATTTACACGTATAAAAAGAATAATGCTTTTTCTACACAATTTATTTTCTGGATAATCTCCTTTTCTATTGCTCTATTTTCTAAGTTCTATTGCCTTCTACGAGCGATTCACTAGGGCATGTATGCCCTGTCGTTATCAGTTCTCAAGGCCGAGGTTACGGATCCAGGTTTTCACTTTCTCACCGCCTTCTGATTCACTAACCCTCAATACCATCCACCAACTGTACTCTTATGGACTGACTATTACTATGATAACAAGTAGCTTCATGTCCTCTCGTGAGTAACTTAACAGCTATTCCTACTATTAGCATGTTGATACCAGTTATTATTACTATGGTAACAGGTAGTTACTTATTGTTACCATGGTAACAAGTAGTTTCATGTTCTCTCGTGCGTAACTTAACAGCTTTTCCTCCTATTATCATATTAGCCAATACTACTTATTATTAATATGGTAACAGGTGGTTACTAATTGTTACCATGGCAACGAGTAGCTTCATGTTTTTCAGTATGTATTTTAAGAGTTTTCGCACGAACTCAGACTAAATTATCATATGTTGTTATACATACGTTAATATTTTAATAAAACTAGAAATTCGTAGTGTTGGCGTTTCTGCTTCTCTTAGCTTCTGTAATTTGATAAATCACTCTTATTATAAGATATTGGAATAAATAAGAAATTATATCGGACTGATGCTAAATTAAGGCTACGGACACCTAATTTGTCAGTTGAAGATCTCCTGGGGTACCGCTGTACCCCATAAGGTAATCGATTTCCTCCACAATATTTCTCTTCATCTTACATTTTCCAATATCTTTCTTGCACGGCATTCTTGACTCTGTACAGTCTTTATCCTCTCTAATGCCGCTACTTTGCTATTTTTAGCGATTTCGCATAACTTTGGCTTTAGTATTGCAGCAGAATTGAGTTTGGAAAACATATTTAACCTTGCGCTCTCTAGTCGTTTTACTTGTTCAGAAGGTCGTTATCTAACTTCCGGTTCAGAAAGGATTTTTAAAGTTGGCTAACGTAGAGAATGTTGCGGATATCTAAACCAAATAACCCCAAGTGTTCCGCAGAACCTAATCGGATTATCACTTCTACACATAATACCGTAGGTGACCTTCACCTACTTCCAATTCGTATCACGAGCGAATAAGTGACGAATACTTTCACGCGCCCTACACCCTCAGTACACCTTACGTACACATCCAATGCACGTTGTACAACATACATGCAAGGGACACAGGGAAAAACATATCCGTTTCGGAAGGTTGTTTTCGTGGGGGAATCCGGCTTAAAAGATTAGTTTCTCCGAAGGGTAGAAAGTTTTCGGTTGCCTCGGAAACATCCGCCCGTCTCCAGGCGACGAGACCGTGGGCGACCGACGAACCCTTCCGTGTTGGAAGGGTTCGTCTCCAAGGCCTTGTTATGGGCTCGCGAAACTCTCTTTTTCCATCTCCAGAACTGCTCTATCCCATTTAACATGGAGTGGGTCCTGAGGGGCAGTTAGAGAGGTGTCCGGGAGGTGGGGTTAGAGGTCCATCGACTGTTTTTAATCCCCTGAAATTGCTGACCCCACAAAAAGTCCTTTTTCCCTCGGAAGACAAATGAGCGTGGAGTAGATATGAGATACATTTTTGAGATCCATAGCTAGCAGGTCCGTGTACTTCATTCCGTTTCTAGATAATCTGTTTCCTTAAAATGATGAATGGTTGATAAATAGACTGCCCGTATCCAAGGGTAACCCGATTGAGTATGGCTTTGGGGCATCGCATGTAGATTTAGGGGGTATTCATGGGAAGGATATGGGGCATTAGATTACGATATAAGGGATAATCATTAAAATAACCTACCAAGATTAATTTGGGTTGTAGGCAGCAAACATTTTATGAGACTTAAAGCTTGAATTCCGATTGTTTATGTACAATATATTTATCATGTATTTGTATATTGTATATCAATATTCTATACGATATTTTATATGTACATTGTATATTTCTGTACCTACAGGATGTTTTCACTAGGGTGTTAATAATATAAAATAATAATAAAAACAATAAAACTCTCTTTATTAAAGAGAGATATTTGTACTTTTTAGTCCCTTCTTACATCCATCCCTTCTATNAGGGTTCCAGAATGAGGAAAAAAAATATCTCGTTCCCCACACTTTTGGATATGACCAATACATAAGTACGTCGACAAAAATACCAGGTAGGTTAAGGTTAAAACATTCTTAGGATTCAGTAACTTATAGGGGTACAAATTTAAAAGGGACGGAAGGCTCTTTAATATTTGGTTATCCTTTCAATAATGGATTTACTTTAACCAATGGTTTTCGGAAATTTTCACTGATTAATTTTTTGATTTTTCATAAATTTTATTTTCTATTCTCTCTTGAATTATTTTGCATTTATATTATCATGAGCCGCCATATGGCATATGACTAGAGGGGGATGAAAACGACGAACTCCCCAATACCAGTAATAGCTATCCGTTCTCGCTATAATCTCGCGAAATCTCTCTGACGTCTGGCCTCGAAAATTGCGCTCGCCGAGTACGGGAATCACGGTATCGTGTATTTCATCGTGAAAATCAGAACTTAATAACTTCTGGAATAACTTATGCCTATACTCGGTTCACATATCCTAAAGAGATTCCCAGCTCAGGACTCTGATCACATCTGATACAGTTGATGTCGAACCTACAGTCTCCCTTAACAAAACCATTAATTTCGTATAGTGACGAATCAATGTTTTCCCATTTTTCTTGTATCTTTTGTATGTGAAGAATCCCAATTACGTATTCCACTATCTTACACACTAACTGAGACTTGTTTTAAAGGAATTGTCCCTTATAATTTTGACATATAAACACAATATAATTGCGGTAGTTTGTGAGCCATTCACATTAAATGAAATATGCACTAAAACTCCTGATGTAAAAGTACCCATCTAGTATTATTTCAATAACATTCGATTGGATTAAACGTTATGGTTTGTTTTTATTATTTTTATTTACTTTTAACATCTCTTTATTCTCATAGCATTATCTACTACTCGAGTCCTAACAGATTTCAACAGGGTCAATAGCTTACATCTCTTTATTACATTATATTTAAATTTAACCATTATATGGACAATTTGTCATTAATACTTTTGTAAAAATTACTATATATTCCTATTAATTTCATAGACATTGTAAAGGTATATAAATAAAGGCATAGGAACCAAAATCCCGCCACATTTGAACTCAACTTTTCCTACGATGTACTTGTGCTCTTAACTAAGGCATGAGAAACTGAACTTCCACCACAGACAACGTTATAAAATTTGCAAATAAAAATTTTGCTATTTTTTCTAAAAGCATTCCATTTTTTATTCCTTTTACGAAAATAATTCAAATAGATACCGTCAAATTTCTAATAACGACTAGCTAACGGAAGGTTTAAGAAAATACACCTTTCTTAAAACTCCTTACTTAAATTCGGTAAAATATAATAGAAAATTGAGCCATTCTTATTCTATTAATAAGTTTAGTGTAGCCCAATGAAAATAGCCTACAGCAGAGGACGGGGTCCTTTAGCCGAAGGCCACTTGCGGATATTTACGGAAATATGAGTGGCCTCACCTGACCAGTGAAACCAAAATGAAGATTTCGATTAAGGATAGCTAGTCCTTAAATTCCTACTTTGTGGAGAAATTCTTGACCGTAGTTTCCTATGATATTGTTTTTTTCGAAATTTATTGGTAAATCAAAACAATACAAACTCTTAATCCTTCAAGGTTATTTAGCATAAGAAATTCCTATTTGTAGTTATGTGCCATCAACTTAGGTATGTTAGAAAAGGAGGTATGATAAGATTCAACATCTAACAGAATGAAAAGAGGCGTTTTACTTTTCCACAACAACTTCTTTAACAAAGAAATACGACCAGATTTCGGCGAGTGATCATCATCACCCGTTTCACTCGTCGAAACCTGATCGATGGATGGATGGAATTCCACAATACCTCACCTATGATTGTGAATTACGTTCAGCATTAAGACTGAATCTCATTCGACACACTGTTAATGTTTTTTTCATTTATTCTCCATTAATATATACTGAGGCTCCTTGATTGCTGCATTCTGTAAACCTTTAAGTAAATTAGCTCTTTCTGCCAATAGACAGAGCCGCGGCGTCCTATGGATGCAAGGGGTGCATCCATAGGACGGTATTCAACGGTATTCAACCATAATTACAAGAACATTATATGTGTGTGATACAAACGGCGTGACTAGGAAAGATTATGATGTGAAATTAAGGATTGGCAGAAATATAGGGTAGAGAATTAGGGATAACTCAAGAACAGAAGGGAGCATTTTTTCAGTGGTTTTTATGGAATCTATTTACGTTGAAATACAATTTTTATTAGACACTTTCATATTTAGTTACGAAAAATAGATTTCATACGAACCGTATCATTTTAAGTTATGCGCATTGCGATGATAATGTTACTCGAAAGTATTGTGAACTGCTAACAGTTAACTATTCCGTATGCTGACTTTTTACTCTGTCAGCTTACGAAATATGCATTATTAGTTGTTAGTGATGTTTTGTAGTTAATGTAAGCTAGGGAAGGAAGTCATGCAACACTTGTTTTTCAAAGTATTTTTTACATGCAAACCAGGAAATGTATGGTTTTGGTATTTAAATTAAGGGGCGGCAAATTACGTTTGCACCCGAGTGGAAGATAGGCCGGGCGCGACTTTGACAATAGGGTTCCAGAATGAATCCAGGAACTACATTTAGAACTACGAAAAACTAATAAATTAACCAAACGGAAACCTGTAAATGACCAACCATGTAAAGATCCCTTACAATTTCTTTACCTTGTGAATTCTAGCATTTCATCATGCAGATCTATCCTTAAAAAGGGCCTCACATATCTCTCTCTCTTTTTTCACCGGGTTGTAATTCAGCATATCTACGCCAAAGAGAATTGTCGAGTTGGCGCCCTGCCAAATGTTAACCGCCAGTTCCCTGCAGCCATAAAGAAAGGGATGTTTTGATTTTCCAATCCACCTAAAAAAAAACGCAACATTAAGGGAATTAATCACGAAAATGCTTCGTGAAAGATCTTATGCCAATGGAGGTTTAAATTATTTAAAAACGCCTCTGTCATTTGTCCTTTTCCGTCGCTTTTTTGGAAATGAATAAGGGATCTTCAGCATGTGATTTTGATGAGCTAATGCGGAAAAAAGTCCTCCTGCATGTAAAAAAAGGGTGAACTATTCGAATCGGATTTCGCAAAGCTGAGATTTCGTTATCTCATCTCTTTAGCTTTCTAATGGATCGGAGATCATCCCGTTACAGGATCTGGCTTTCATTCTGCAGAAGATTGAAATTTATGCCTTTTGGTTATAACGGAGTAGGGAGAACTGCGGCCTTGAGGCCTTATGCGGCCTTTTACCTCTTTCATTGCGGCCTTCATTCACTTCTTGAACCAAGACCAAGTATTTACACGATTTTATTTCGCTGTTTTTAATGTCATTACCAATCATTGTTTCTTCATGGATGGATAGGTTTCCAGTGGTAACGTTATTAATTACAGTACCATCATATATTGTAAAATGATACAACAATATATCGTATTGGCTATTAAATAAAATTTCTAATATAGCTACTATGATACACTATTTCAATTGAAATACCTCCTAGATACAACAATAACACCATAACAACACAAGGTCTCTTGGATAGCCAAGTGGGCAGCACGTTCAGCATTAGTGAATGAGGTCCCGGGTTCGATTTCCGGTGAGTCTATGTATACGAAATAATCTCAGCTGCCGAATAAAATGTAACAAAACTACTATTATAATACAAATGTCTCCCATCGCAACAAAAGTAAAATATAACAATGTAGCTGTTTTTAACTACAACAATACCCTATTTTAATAATGAAAATTTATTTATCTAACGACTAACATAAGCATGTATAAGACAAATCAATGTCATAGGTAGCTACAATTACTATACTCGGTATTATAATCGATAATTAAAAATCTAAATTACATTTAATTAAAAATGCTACATTTTGGACTTTATAGCCATTCTACATTGACAATTACAAATATACATTACAATCACAATACATGACGTTTCACTACAATTACAAGACAATACATTTTATTAATATCATATGTTATATTTTTACATGACATTTTAAATTGTCATCTAATTAAGCATTTATTATTAACAACCTCATCCACACTGTTTCTCAGCATAAAAAAACATCACATTATTATCAAAACTACATCATTATTATCTAGCTACAAGAATACACTTGTACTATTCAAATATCTCCTAGCTACAACAATACACTATTACAATTCAAACATCTCCTAGCTGCAACAATATACTATTAAAAATCAAATATGGCCTAATTACAACAACAAAATATTACAGGTCAAATATCTACTAGCTACAACAATAATCCATTAACAGTAAACCATTTTAATTGCATTAACCCATCATTATTGGCTATTACAGAATATATGATATATATATCCACAACAATACAATATTCGGATGCTAAAATCTCCTAGCTACAACAATACATTATTACAATACAAGNTCCTCAAAAGCAAGTAATTGTTCAGCTTCACCTTAAAGTTTTTAAAAGAAAAAAAAATTTGGAACACGGCTTTTAATTAATTAGATGTTCAAAAACACTCCGTAAGTCATATTTCGGCAGGCGGAATCCACGTTTAGAGATAAACGGGAAGATCAAGATTCACTTCCTCTGTGGAGCCCCCCTGACGATGGATGCATTTTCTCTGAAGTGTACATCGGGACTTCCCAATAATCGATAATCCGGAGCTTCACGTTTGTCTCTTAATGCGAGTTCCGCCTGCCGAAATACGGCTTACGGAGTGTTTTTAAACTTCTAATTAAATTTTTTAGTTGGCCTGGCAGGAAGTTCAAAGTAATCGTGGTGTATACTACGAAACACTTATGAAAAGTTGTTGTTTTGTGTGCTGAGATATATAGGTTTGAGAGTTTACATCTAGTTTGCATAGATTTAGTCTGGGGAGGGAATGAAAATAGTTTGAATAGATACCTTGGTGCCCTATTTTTAAACAGAGATCACAAAAAATAACATAAGAATATAAGACAGTAATTAATTAAATGAAATAAGTGATACATTATAGAATAACGGTAAAATATTTAAACTGCTGAAAACGAAGAAAAATCGAAGGCTAGTGACATACCTGTGAAAGTAATTAAAAAGTAGAATGGTAAAATAACGTCTATTGAAACAAGTTATTCGTTTACGATATCGATCAACACAAGGATAAACAAGGGAAAAATAGAGGAATGACTGGGACTCAAACCCAGGTCTCCCACTTTCAGGGCAGTATAGGTGTTCTTGGTTCGATACTCAGTCATGTCACTATCATTGCTGTTTATCCTTGGATTTAAAGGCGCACCTCTATGCTCAAATTTCAGTATATTTCTCTCATCATTGTTTATTTTGATCAACGCCTATCAATCTTACATAAATATATTTTTAGACGTATCATAATAAAGGTAAAACTACCATATTTCTTCGAAGAAAGTTAACAATATTTGAAAGTTCATATTAACAGCAAAATATGCTTCTACGTATGATAAATAGAGAATAAACAAGAAATAGAAAACTCAAGGAAGGTAGTCTTCCCAAGGAAAAAACAGGCATGAAAAAAGTCTGACAGTTGTCGCTAATCATGAATCTCTGTAGCATATCGTACTGCTTTCATAAGCGATGATTTTGGAGCTTTCCTACACGGATTTCCTTAATATTGCGGCATAAATCCATTATTGTCCTGTTGTATGTTTTGTGCAATTGTTGTGTATCACTTAATTTGGTCGTATGAGTATACCAAGTTTAGCCTTGTTTCCATGCCAACGCGGGCACGGACCTCCCGCATAATGGCATTGGGAAAGTTATTTTATCTATTTCTATAGTATAGAAATTTAAAAGTGCTTCAACAGCGTAGGTAATTTTGCACGTAGTACCCCACCGGGGATCGAACCCGGGACCGCTTTCACCTAAGTTGAACGCGTTGCCCACTTCGCTACCTGGGAGCTCGTCTCTATTTCTTTAACAGCCATATTTAATTTTGCCTTTCCTTATGTAGATGAGATAAATAAGAGTAGAATGCGAAATCGTGGCTAAGACAAAAAAAACCACGTTGCAGGGTACATTCGGAGAGTTACAAATGAGTTATTTGACGGACAAAAACGTGAAGAGGAATGAAAAATTAAAGTTTACCATGCCATACACACATCACTTTAACGTCTTGAGTTACTCATATGTTTGAGAATGACGGATAAATGTTTCTCAGAAAGGAGATATCTTCCTACAGCAAATCAGTGGTGATCGCAAAGTGTTTTTCTTAGGCCATTAAGGCGGAAATTTATGCCCGATCCTTCGGAAGAATTTTCGTTTCCCATTTTGTTTGATTTTTCATCCCATTTTCTATCAAATGTCTGCTATTTATTAAGTTTACCATTCCGTTACTTTCCGATTTCGTTCCCTTTTTTCTGAAATCAATCCTTCCTCGGGACATAAATCTGCTCTCGAGAACTTCGGATGAAGTTTCAAAAATCGAGCCCACTTTGGAGAGAGACGAGTTCTATGCGAACAAACAAGGATTACGTATCTCTTTACTAATTTCCCAGAGGATGGATTGATTGGACCGGTCTTTTCTAAAACTGCACGATTGTGAGGGATAAAAAAAAGGATCAACATCGTAAGTCTTGGAGGACATTTCACTTGAGATACGACAATCCTACGCATCCAATACGGTCGGTGAAAGTTTGTGGATGGCCATAGAAACAGAATAAATGGCGCGCACTATTGCTTCCACTAGATATATTTTTGCGACGAATTTCACCGCCGAGTCCACTCCATCAATGCTGTTACGCTATAGAGGTCATTGCTCCTGTCAACTAGACGGTCCCGCTTTGGAAGTAATAATTTGAGTGTCTCACACTTGAAAAAGTTAGAAATGAAATTCGAGCGTTGCATATTTTCACAGGGTGTCTTAAAAACGATCGGTTTTGGCACAGATCGGCCATGGTAGGAAAGCTACATGCAAAAACAAATTCATTACAACTTTTCCATTTACGGATTTCCACACAGTTAACCCTTACGCAATTGATACCTTTACACTTGTTTGTAAACAGTGTCCCGTGGCTATTTGATATACCACGGGATAGCTAGAACCGTACTAAATACAAGGTTCATTCAAGTACTAATATCTATAATTTTTTTCTAAAGATTACTTGTCATAAGAACTTCTGTTCTCGACCTAATCATACGTTAATGCATAAAAAAATTAAAATATTACTATTATTATAAACACGCGTTACGATTGGACAACGGTCAGGTGGCAACGACAATGCAATCGCATATAAATATATTCAAATAAATTCATCAGTCGCTATAGCCTGTCCAGAGTAAAAAAGAACAATCACTACATTACAAAATACATCCAGATATCCTGACATTTCGTCAACAATAATAATCAAAGATCATCACATTATGAACAGCATCCAACAATCCTTAAATTTCGTCCAAAATAACAACAACAATTACATTACATTACAAATTACAACGAAAAATCCCAGCATTACGTCTAAAAATAACAGTCATCAATCATTGCATTCTCTATAATATCTAACAAAAAGTACAATTCAACTAAAATAATTTTAGACACGTTTCAGCATTTATCACCCCACATCTTCCTCAACTTTGCCTTAAAGTTAAGGAAGATGTGGGCCGGGGTGTTATAACACATAATATATTACCTTTTTTCACAGCTCTCTCTTTCTCAATAATCCTAAAACTAAACGTAGTTGGACTTTCAAAGTATGTTAATAAATCTCGTCCCCACGCTGATAATAGGCTACTTTTTATCCATCTAACTGTTTCCGCTTCGACTTCAGACCAATCAGAAAGTTTCTATAGAAAATACGTTGAGTTCACTTTTTTTGCTTGCGAAGTTAGTTTCATTTGCAAAATCAAAATAGAAAGAATAGTAATGGGAGTTACACTTGTAGTAAATCGGTGAAAATGTTATACAGTATACTGATATTCACTGAAATGTCAAGCATGCGAAAAAACATCAGAAAGGAGATTACCAGCGATTTATGCGCATGTAAATTGCTATGATTAGCATTCTCCCTGAAGTACCTTGTATCATCGAGTTTTTTTTGTATAAATTGACTGGATTATTATTACTGTGTGGGAGAAACAAGGTTAGATAAGCATCGTAGGATCATTCGCAAAAGTTTTCCATTCTCTTTTATTATATTTTCCTTCGCATCTGATTGCAATGCAACAATAGAGACACATTTCTATAAGCAGGACAAGAATGTGGTCAATAATTTCTGTAAACAATGAGATACAATAGAGATATTTATTACTATCAACTATATGCACTACGTTGCCCTTGCTTCTCTCACTGAGCGAGAATGCTATATGCAGACCAAGCCCACGTTAGTGAAGCACAATGACCCTACGAGTAACATTTTCCGTAACGTTTTATAAGGAGAAACCTTTATTAATGTTATTATTCAGCATAACTCATACCTCGGTAGCTTTCATATTATCACAGCCATGAACAATACTGAGACAAAGTTATATAAAAGATATATATTTCTCTTTACCGTACCTAAATAAAAATGATAAATTATTTAAATTCATCAAGATATGGTAGTAGGGCCATAATACAATAGGAAATACAACCAAATGGAGGATACAATTAAGATAAAGTTATACAGAAAGGATGTGACGAATGTAGTATAGCAATAAAATGAAAGGCAATATAATAACTCTCGCAGAGTCCAACAACAGATTATCATGTGCATTGGAGTACAACATTAGTCTCACCACAGCTGAGTGTACTACCTCTAGGAAGCAACAGCTGCCAGACGTTGCCAAAAGACTCCAAGTCTCCTGACACAAAATCCAAGCCCATTCACCTGCCTACTCCATCATCTTCCTTTCACCGCTTCCTCAAGTCAAGGAATAATTACTCTAGTCCATCATCACCTGTCACTTCTGTTCACCCCCATTCTACTCCCTATCTTGTCACCTGCTAGGGTATATTCCCTGTTTTCTTCCCCGAGTCCATTTTCTTCCTTTGTCATTTCGGCACCCCTGCCCGATACCGGTTCTATTTTCGACCTCCAATCTAAAACCATGATTACTTTTTACCCGTTTCCTTCTCCGCTTTCTGATTCGACGCCCATCATATTTGCTTTTATTTCCGCACCTTTTTTCGCTTCTTCCACACCCTTTCATCTCCCGATAGAGGCCCCTGTAACAGCCCCCCAGGCTTCACCGCTCCGCACAGCATCCCCCCCCCCCCCCCCCCNGTCCAGAACAAAAAAGAACAATCACTACATTACAAAATACATCCAGATATCCTGACATTTCGTCAACAATAATTATCAAAGATCATCACATTATGAACAGCATCCAACAATCCTTAAATTTCGTCCAAAATAACAACAACAATTACATTACATTACAAATTACAACGAAAAATCCCAGCATTACGTCTAAAAATAACAGTCATCAATCATTGCATTCTCTATAATATCTAACAAAAAGTACAATTCAACTAAAATAATTTTATACACGTTTCAGCATTTATCACCCCACATCTTCCTCAACTTTGCCTTAAAGTTAAGGAAGATGTGGGCCGGGGTGTTATAACACATAATATATTACCTTTTTTCACAGCTCTCTCTTTCTCAATAATCCTAAAACTAAACGTAGTTGGACTTTCAAAGTATGTTAATAAATCTCGTCCCCACGCTGATAATAGGCTACTTTTTATCCATCTAACTGTTTCCGCTTCGACTTCAGACCAATCAGAAAGTTTCTATAGAAAATACGTTGAGTTCACTTTTCTTTTGCTTGCGAAGTTAGTTTCATTTGCAAAATCAAATTAGAAAGATTAGTCGTGGGATTTACACTTGTAGTAAGTCGGTGAAAATATTTTACAGTATACTGATATTCACTGAAATGCCAATGCATGCGCAAAAACATCAGATAGGAGATTGCCAGCGATTTATGCCCATGTAGGTTATAGTTGAGTAACATAAACGAAATAATGTTCATTCATATAATAAAATGTATAATTATAAATACGGTGGAGATGCCTAGATGGGTTTAAAAAAGCAAAGTTATTTAGGGCAGAAGTTCGCCTGCCCGAGGAATTGAGGCAAATTTGCGTTTACTTTATGGCTCATAATCCCTTCAGAGAAAGATCCTGGCTATGCCCCTGAAATTGGAAACACAATTGAATAGAGGATATATTGAAATAGAGGAAGCAATTAGACTGAGAATACAATATAATATGTCTGTAAAGTATTCAGCCGGAAGGTCGGTTGGAAGCTCATCCCCTCTACCATCAGCTACGAAGAGCTAGGAGATGAAAATGAGGCTTACTAGGCAAGATGAGGAGTGAGGTAGTTTGCCCTTGCTTTCATCACTGAGCCAGAATGCTATAAGCAGGAAATGCCCACGTTAGTGATACACAATGGCTCTAGGAGTAACACCTTTCGTAACATTGCATATGGAGAAACCAATGCCATTATTCAGCATAAATCATACCTCAGTAGCTTTCACATCATCAGAGCCATGAACAAAACTGAGACAGAAGTATATAAAAGGTACATTTTTCTCTATCCCGTACTAAAAGACAGGACCAATTACACTAAGAAAATATGTCAAAAGTAAATTTTGCATGTGTTGTGCAACTGCTATGATTAGCATTCTCCTGAAGTACCTTTTGTACGATCGAGTTCTTTTTTTGTATAAACTGACTGGACTATTATTACTGTGTTGAGAAACTAGGTTAGATAAGCATTTTAGGCCCATTTACAAAGCTTTCCATTTTCTTTTAATATATTTCCCTTCGCATGTGATTACAATGCAACAATAGAGACGCATTTCTATAAGCAGGACAACAATATGGTCAAAAATTTCTGTAAACAATGAGGTACAATAGAATTACTTATTACTATCAACACCGTGACAATACTATATGCACAACGTTGCCCTTGCTTCTCTCACTGAGCGAGAATGCTGTATGCAGACCAAGCCCACGTTAGTGAAGCACAATGACTATACGATTAACATTTTCCGTAACGTTTTATAAGGAGAAACCTTAATTAATGTTATTATTCAGCATAACTCATACCTCGGTAGCTTTCATATTATCACAGCCATGAACAATACTGAGACAAAGTTATATAAAAGATATATATTTCTCTTTACCGTACCTAAATAAAAATGATAAATTATTTAAATTCATCAAGATATGGTAGTAGGGCCATAATACAATAGGAAATACAACCAAATGGAGGATACAATTAAGATAAAGTTATACAGAAAGGATGTGACGAATGTAGTATAGCAATAAAATGAAAGGCAATATAATAACTCTCGCAGAGTCCAACAACAGATTATCATGTGCATTGGAGTACAACATTAGTCTCACCACAGCTGAGTGTACTACCTCTAGGAAGCAACAGCTGCCAGACGTTGCCAAAAGACTCCAAGTCTCCTGACACAAAATCCAAGCCCATTCACCTGCCTACTCCATCATCTTCCTTTCACCGCTTCCTCAAGTCAAGGAATAATTACTCTAGTCCATCATCACCTGTCACTTCTGTTCACCCCCATTCTACTCCCTATCTTGTCACCTGCTAGGGTATATTCCCTGTTTTCTTCCCCGAGTCCATTTTCTTCCTTTGTCATTTCGGCACCCCTGCCCGATACCGGTTCTATTTTCGACCTCCAATCTAAAACCATGATTACTTTTTACCCGTTTCCTTCTCCGCTTTCTGATTCGACGCCCATCATATTTGCTTTTATTTCCGCACCTTTTTTCGCTTCTTCCACACCCTTTCATCTCCCGATAGAGGCCCCTGTAACAGCCCCCCAGGCTTCACCGCTCCGCACAGCATCCCCCCCCCCCCCCCCCCNTACAGATTTTCCCAGAGACGCGCGTCAAACCGGGATAACTGCCTTTTCCCATTCTTTCCCTTTAAAACTTCCATCGCCGTCGGACAAGCCATATCGGAGGTTATTTGTCTGTCATCGTTTCAATGGAAAGGCCTTACTGGTGCCGCGTATTTGACGGCGCGGTCCTCGAGCCATTTCCATAATCATTTTCGCGGTGATTGGGAGTTAATTTTGAAGGCGACTACTAATTATGGAGGTGGTTATATTACTTGATTGATTTGCCGGATTTCAATTCGCCGGCCTCGGTGTCCTAGTAGTTGGAGAGTTAGCCTGGGTCAGCATGGGTCCCGGGTTCGAATCCTGGTTAGGGAATGGTTGTTTGTGTCCGTGTCCTGGAAAAGGTTAATTGTAAGAGGGGTCTCTTAAGACCAAATTCGCTTAAGAAAGACGCCATTATTATTATTTTTTTATATTATTATGATGTATTCCTAAACTTAATTTTTATCACTGTTTCTTTTGTACACCTTCATGTATTGTTGTAATAATTTTGCAATTTATGTTTTGTGCAATAAAATATTATTATTGTTGTTGTTGGTGTTGTTTTTTGTGTTGTTGTTGTTATCATCATCATCATCATTATAATATTTTCCTAAAAAGTAAAGCTTTCATGTCGGTGTGCCGCAGCAAATTTCTGTGCAGCGAGAATGGACTTGGTGGACCACAGAATACCACCAGCGAATTTTAGTTCTTAATATTATTAGGTTCTTAAACTTAAGAAATGACTTTTACCGATGAAAGTAGGGTTGCCTACTTTCTATGAGTTGATTCCGGGAAATATATATTCTAAGAGTGGGAAATTCGGGGAAAATTTTGAAAGCATATTTTTAAACTACCAGGTATGTTTTATTGGTTTACGAACGGCATAAGTTTGCTATTTGATAATAATCGGGCTGAATGTACTCAGAAATATAGGTGATTTAACGCGATTTATGTATAGGAATGGTATTCATTAGCTGATAGAATCGTTATCCCAGGAAAAGGGCATCTGAGTCATGTGGCTAACGCTTTCGACGTCGTTGAAAAGGGTTCCTGGTTCGATTCTCGGTGAGGGATTCGCTCGAAAGAGCAAAATCACCATAGCTGTCGAAGCACTTTTGAAATAACTACTAACAACATCTACGAACGTCATCCTATGGAAATATTTCGAAGCATCCGAAAGGAAACTCCTTAGATTACGTTGGAGAGCTGCTGGTATTAAAATATGAAAGAAAAATAGTCGCAAAAACTTTAGAAAGTCGGTAACTTAGATTGAATACTGTTAAGCAAACCTAGTTGAGTAAAAGCGATGAGAAACGTCTCAGTCCAGGAGGCGGGATGTCACGAGTTATCGTTCAACACCGGGAATACGGGAGAATTGGGAACCATACTTGAACCATATTTCAATTAGATCACATTTCCGGTTTCAAAGTTAATCGATGCATGCAAAACGTAAAGGGTACTTTACATAAAGATTTTACAAACCGTTACCTGGCAACTGAGCTCGTATTACGTGGTCTTGGCAACCGTATTTTCAAGGAGAATATCCTCTACACTTGAGCTGTTTCGCTCACAATCTATCCCTTGCTACTTCCTAGGCTAGTTATCTCACTATACCGCATTCCGGTTTTCTGGTCAGTACGGCTGATGAAATTTAAAAATTAGAACTATGATTCGTTATATATTTTCTTCGTTCAATCATGATATTATGATTGTCCTTATAATCCTTATAGGGTATTCATATAAGAAAAACAGAACATAATTGAATAAGAAAGGAGAATTTCATGCTGTAGAGAAATTTTACTATAAACTTTTTCAGTTCATGACAGATACATCAGATATAAATTTATTTAAATGTAAATTGAAACAGTTTTTTATTGAAAGATCCTTTTATTCAGTAAATGAATATTTAGACTTTGCACGTATTAATTATAATTGATTTCACCGGAATAGCAAGTGTGAAAAAAAGCAGCATGACTGGGACTCGAACCCAGGTCTACTACTTTCCGGGCAGGTATTCTAACCACAGAACTACCGCGTCTCTTCCACACTGTTACGGGAATGCTTTGTGAGCAAGGCGGGCAGCCTCCAACTTAATGGCACGAACTGTCGCTGGAGGTCCTCACTGAGGCAGCCAACTCACAAAGCGGTCTGATAAGGATTACCCTCCAAGGAAAATAACAAGGATGTAAGGAAAGGTGAATTCCTTTGCACGATTAAATCATGCAACTAATGGGGAGGAGACTGAGGAAAGTGGGAGACCTGGGTTCGAGTCCCAGTCATGTCGCTATTTTTCACACTTGTTATTCCTGTGGGATTAGTTGCATGATTTCATCGTGCAAAGAAATTCACCTTTCCTTAAATCCTTATAATTGATTTATATCATGCTATGCCTTGTTTTACCAATGAAATAGTAGTTTTAAAATTTTATTTTTTTATTACTACATCCTTTTGTGTGATATATTACATAATCTTGCATTACGTAATGAAAAATGCAATGTATTTCTGATATTTCTGTAAGTAAGGTGTAAGGTTATATGTATTACTTTTTGACGAACCCATGCGAATTGTGCTTTGCCTATGAACAATAAACCATACTTTACTACTGCTATACTGCCATCGTGGAGTTCAACATAGAGGTGACCTGGCATGAGGACAATTTCGCTGAAAGGGTAATAACACATAGGGTTCATGTAAGTCGCCGTTAATGACTAGAAAAACTGGACCGCACTATAGCTATAAGGCAACTTTATTCGAACCTCTCAATCGTTTTTATTCCTAGTTTTACACGGAAATTCTCTTCCTTTAGTCGATTTCAAGCAATCTCTTTTTCTCTATTTTTAAATACTATGACCTCTTATTTAATTACCTTTTTATCCATAGAAACAAAAGTTTTTGTTTCCCTCCCTCTTTCTGTTCAGCAAGTACCACCATATAGTCCACATCCCTTAACATAAAAGAGTCTTTCCTTGTCTCTTGAATCGATTTTTCAATGAACAGAGGAACTGCAATCACACGGTGTGGCGTTTACTCAAAGGATATGTCCGGCTTTAAGTCCGTGACGAGGCATCGAAATGCGGAGGGCGATAAACCCCTTTCTGCGAAAAACGCTGACGATGAAGAAATTAGATTGGCATTATTTGATCGGTTGTCATGGTTTCTGAAGGCTTTCCACGTGATTCATCTGTAATTGGATTACCATCGTGGAAGGCGGCGGAAAAAAAGTCTCTATCGCCCAACACTTTTTTTTCTGGACGTTAGAAAGACTGGTTTTTTCGAAAGTTTTTTAATTTTACCGGAATATTGTGAATTTGGGAGAGAGCAGGGTGGCTTTTTAAGATGTACCCAACGACTCAGTACAATGTATCGATTTTTATAGTTAAAACATTAAGAAAAATGAATGTGTATTGTGGAAATTCTCCTGTGGAACGTTAGATTGGCAATGAAAGGACGTTGCGAGAGAATACACGAATAGAAGTAGGTTAAAAATACCTGTAAAGAAAAAATAATAATTAAGGTAAAGCTGGTAAATGCAAAACGAAATAAATTATCAGGTGACATATTCAATGGATAAACAATATAGAAAATAATTGGGAAATTGGGTATATTTAATCCGGAGCTCAAGTCCTTTTTTTGCTGCTTAATGTATCTAATTTTGATTGAAGTCAATATCAGAGGAAAACTCACGATTGATTTTTATAGTTATATGCATATCGTAATTTTAGAGGTATATATGCGTGTTAACCCATACAATGCTTATATTGAATAAACTTATCCTTTGTAATGACATGGTTCTGTAAGAAGATTGGATTACATTCATGAATATATTCCATTTCCAATTCCAATATTCCATTTCCAATTCCAATATTCCATTTTCTGAAATCTATTTTTTAATGTTGAAATTGTTGATTATAAATTATAAAAATAATATATTTGCTATTGTTTCAGGTATGTGTGGAGACTAAGTACTTCTTCCTGTAATGTTTTCTGCACAAGATGATCAACCAACACCAGGTATTTCTCTTTAGCTGTTAGATTTTTCATTGGTTCGCAGCATTACTGAACTATTTTCAAAGTTTTCGATTTAATATTCATCTTTTTTACTGTCGATTGAGTTTTGGAATAATGACATAGTTTCTTCTTTATCATCGAACGCCTAAGTAAACGTGTCACAAAGCTCTTCTCAAAGGTTAAATATTAATCCATTGATATGCAATGGAAATCATTCTTTTCTTTGTCAGTTATTATTTTCTCAATTTACCAGCTCAGAACTTCAATTTACATCAAACCACGCCTAATATATTGACTTCTATAGCTCATTCGCATGGTGAACAATCTGTACGGTAATTGCCTCGCATTTCGGAGGGATATTCTCTCACTGGCGTGAAATTCTTCACCAATGCACTCTTCTCTAAGACACTCACTTTTTCGTGATTGCCTGTTAACCATGTTCAATCATTTACAAGGTTTAACTGTCTACCGAGGTATAAAATCGGAACCGAATCGAAAACCGAAACCGAAAATACCGTTATTTCTGCGGAAAAGAAAACCGATCCTGAACCGAAAAAGTCAAATTCTCCAACCCGAACCGTTAGTCGAAAACCGGTTTGTTGTAATTGTTGGAAGGTTTATTAATCACATACATATACATACGGATACATAAACATATAAAAAAGGTAGAAACTATGGTACGAACTTTCAGGTTTGGTAAAATCACAATAGTTGGACGGAAAAACACATTCCAAACCGGTTCGAAGTTGACAGTAGGAGAAAAACAGGATCTGAACCGAAATTTGGGGTTTTTGTCGAACCGCAGCGAAAATCTGAACGATAAATATTACGGTTCGATGCCCTGTGAAGTCAAATGGCGATTTGCTACGTAGTTGCAACACAAAGGTGCAAGGTAGAAGCTCGTTACTTAAGAATCTGGGGTAGAGATAGAATGTTGTGTTTGAAAAGGTAATTTGCAGTATATGCACATTGGAGACGAAAAAGGTCGTTTTCTGCATAGTTCGACAGTAATATTATCGATAATATTTAGCTCATCTATAAGTTACGACTGCCCCGGATCATTATTGTAAACAAACCTTCCTCCCAACCTTACATCTACATATGATACCTCCAAACGCAATATATAATGTGGTCTACGAAAAGAATTTTTAGTTTAAGGGTTTCGTGTGTTATAAAAATTTCTCAGGGATTATTTTATGAAAGCGGGAAAACCGGTTAGACAGTTGCTACGAGATCGAATCCGGTGCCGAAACAAAATATCGTTTTCGTTGAACGGGAGCGAAAAACGGTTCAAAGTCCGCTATTTAAATAATAATTGTATAAAAAGCAGCTTGGGTGTGGTACTAAGCACAGCATAATCTATTTCACTACTTCGACACTTTAATTTCAAGGAGAAAATCTTTCTACGATATCTGGGTGATCATCTTGTGTCCTTCGTAACTCTGGGAAATACCGTGGTAATGCCCAACTCTCAGGAACTTGTATCAGTCATCTGCAACTCACATACATCTACATCTATACTGCAAGCTGTCTTAAGGCGTATGTAGGGGGGTGCATGCGTCATGACTCTATCATTAGAGTAACTGGAATCATCAGACGTACTATTATTGAGAAAAATTACTTTATATAAAAATAGGGAGGTTGAGAAAAAAAATTTCGACTCAATAGGAACCACTTGAAAAACTAATTGAAAAGGATTACCAAAAAAATGTACGGAGATGGGGGGAAAATAAGCCGTGAATGAAGCTAACTGGCTTCCCCTCAATTTTTTCTCTCAAAGAGACTGTTATGAATTGGAATCTTGCAACAATTCGCAGCACAATGCCAATATTTGCGATTCGTATCCGTATCTATAAAAATGTCCATTTACCCACTCAAGTTTTCCTCCCTAATTCCACCCAGGTTAGGGCCAGCACATTCCATTCCCTCACATTGATTCCCTTCCTTCATCAAAGCCCCAAAATCATGTATTACCACCACGCCATCTCATATGACCATCCCTTTTGGAAATTCGAAAACCACTTCACCTCCTTTTTTTCGCTTTCTCCGTCGATATCCCCCTCGTTGCTAGGGCCCTTTCCCGCCGTCATTTGGTCCTGACGACGCCGCATTTGACGGTCCGCGGCGGTGTGTCCACATTCGACCTCTTTGAATCTCCGTTGCGCAGCGCACACATGAGACATGTTCCCTATCGACAACACACAGAGTCCCTCTCCTCTGTATCCATCTGTCGGCTAAAATTAGAAACTCGATCGAAGTGCCGCCCTCTTCCTTTCTTATTACTTTCCCCTCTTCTCCTCCCTCTCGATATACCATCCTTTTTTCCTGTCTGCCGTCCTATTATCCCCCTGTATTTCTTATCGTTTTCCTCATTTCCTCTGCCCCTTTCATTTCCTCCGTTCCTCTTATTTCTTGCCTCTTCGGACCTGTTTCCGCTGTATGGTCTCGGTGTTCTGGCAGCGTCTGTTTACCCTATTAGTTATTTATCTAATTACTAACTGAAGTGCCCGTTGATTCTCAACGGGGAAAATATCAAAATGCACGACATAGGATTCAACCTTAGTATTAGCCGTCAAAGAGACGGTGTGTTTACAAACTCAAAGTTTTAGAAAAGTTTCGTTTATTTCATAAAAATTTTGAACAGTAAACAATTATCGAAGACCAAAATCAGATTCTTAATTCAATTTCCCTTCTCTTGGTACTTGTTTCGGTATCGTGCGACTATTCTTTCTTATTTGATTTTGCCAAAGAAGCTAACACTGCATGCGATAAAAATGAACTAAAGTACTTGAGCTCGGATTCGACGATGGAATCAGTCGTTAGGGGAACCGGTTGTTTACAACCACGAAACATCAAAAAATGTTCGTCTATTTTACTATTCACGTCTCAGAAGCTATACGATAGCGAATGCTTGACTTCAAGTTCCCTAACAAGTTAGTGGGTGGACATTTTAAAGTAAAATACGACACATTTTTAGACTAAATTTAGAAAGAGGATAATGTTACTTCCTTTAAGATGTTCCCTGAAGTTTCTGTATCAGTTTATAGATGAGAAATTTTTCATGAAGAGACCCTTGAAATAATTAGTACAATACATTCGTTGAGTACTTTGCATATATCGTGGTATTCTGGAAATCTACACGTGCGTAATATTTTACTTTCGTAACCCCTGTATCTAAACGTAGCCAAGGTTTTCATGCTTGGTTTTATTTTCTGATCATACACATCATAACCCATTTCTATAACCTTTTCCTTCCTTCTGCTTTACATTTTCGAGTTTCCTGCACTAATTAGAAGTTTCATTTAAACGGCTCCACTAGATAAAATTATTCTTTCAGTGCTTCGATTATGCTAGTCATTACATCAAGTAGTTGAGACGGAAATTCTATTTTCTTTATTTCAGAAATAGCACTCTCTAATTAAATTAAAAAGAGAAATGACATAACTAACGAAAATGAGCCAACATTTAAGAAGACCATATAAGCTTCAGTACTTTACCACTTAAAACACGTGGCGTCTTGTTTGTAACGACGCGGCTGCATTGTTATATTTTTTATAACGATTCTATTCCTAGCAACGATTCAACATGGTTTACCGCTAAAGGGACACCTTGTTTATAAGAACATGGCTACATTGTTTATAACGATTCTATTCCTAGCAACGATTCAACGTTGTTACATTATGTACAGCTAAAGTGACGTCTTAGTTGTAACAACGCGGCAGTATTTCTATACAGTTTATAACGTTTCATTTTGCAAAATCGATTCAACATTGTTGCACCTTTTTCACTGCTAAATTGACTCCTTGTTTGTATCAACTCTGCTGCATTTTAAAATTGATTACAACATTTCTATTCGTACCTACGATTCAATATTGTTACATTGCTTTCTGCTAAAATGACGTCTTGTTTGAAGCAAAGCGGCTGCATTGTTATATTGTTTATAACAATTATATTCCTAGCAACTGGTTAACATTGTTAATTTTTTTACTGCTAAAACCATGTTTCTAGGAATTGGATTAATATAAATCCTAAGAAATATGTATATGAGAATTTCAAATGCTTAATATTTACGATTCTCTTCTGTTAGAATACATTAATCTGGTTTTCTTTAAGACTTTTTTATTTTCCTTAGTTAAGTCAAAGTTGATGGAGAAAAAGCTTCTCTCGTGCACTAATTTCCTAAAATTATATTTTTCCTCCATTTCCCACTTTTCCCATTCTTCTTATACTTTTTTTTCAAACTCCTTTCCTTATACACTCTAAACTCTTCCTCCTCTTCATCCTTCCTGCTCTACATCTTCCTCTTCGTAAATTATCCTCCCTTTTGTCTTAATTCGCAAGTTCTTTATTTATCGCCGCAATTCCTTTCCATCTCACATCCTCTTTCTCCATTCTCCCCTCGCAGGGAGACATTTTTTCTTCGGTCTTTTTGTCTCTACTTCCTTCCAACTCATTTTTCGTTTCGCGCCGGAGTTGTAACATTTCTCAGGATTAAGGAAATCTCTTTTCGGGTCTTTTGAACAAAATACACGTGTAATCCGGTGAAATGGGCAGTGGCCACCTTCCATAAGAGTACGATCTTGAGAATATCCCTTCTAGGAACAGTATGCTATAGAGTTAACCCTGGCACGGTAGCAGAAAGTATCATGGCAGCACTTATCCTGTTGATAATCTGATAAAACACAATCATACATAAATTTAGGGAGATCTGATTTAACCAAAAGTTTAATAAAGCTGCAATGCACCGTACATTGATGGCAATAACCCTACTTCATAGAAATGTTTTGCTTGAAACACCTGCAAATAAGGATTGACTAAGTCCTATGCATTTTGTCTCCATATATTTCTGGGATATATTTCTGTCGTTATGGTTACTGAGGACGTCTCCATAGGAGATTAGGATCTCATAGGAGCATTGGATCTTGCCATTTATATGGTGTTTTGCGGAAGACTCTTCTCCTATAGGCTTAATAATTTATGGTTAGATGTAGAACGCAACTTACTAGTCTCAATTTTGTCATGAAATAAAGTCGTGTTATTATTAGTAAAATTTTTTAAAGTTAGAATATTTATTCAATTTTCCTTCTCTTAGAGCTTGTCTTGATGTCATGCAACAGTTTGTTCTAATTTACTTTTGCAAAAATAACAAGCCCTGCAATCGATAAATGTAAACGATATTGAATGAGTTGGGATTCATCGATTGATTTGGTCGTCAGGGGGACCGGTTGTTTACAACCAAGAAATATCACAAAACGTTAGTCTACTTTATCAAAATTATCGCAATTTTCAATCAAAATCAATGTAACACGGTCATTATAAAACTTTCCATTCAATTTCCCTTCTTTTGGTACTTGTCACGATTTCGTACGGCTATTCTTTCTGATTTAATTTTGCAAATGAAAAAAACCCTGCAAGCGAAAAAAGTGAATTTTACATACACTTCTAATGGAAACAGTTTTGTTAGCGTTAACTGGAATCGGGGAAACTTTAGTGGATGACCGGAGATGACATTTAATAATCTTCAAAGTTTGAAAGTTGGGTGACGTCATCTAAAGTTTAAGTTGAACATACATATACAAAATTTCTACCAAATTTGTAAGATTATCATTATTATTATTTCTATGACAAATCACAACGAGAGGAAATGTTGTTACAGCTTCAGAGGTTGTATAAATATGGATCCACATTTTCCACTTTGTGTTTCCTCAATAGGTTGAAACCCTTTATTTTGGTATGGTGGACAACAGACTTATTTGTTATTGAGTTGAATATATATATTTAATTTTTTGTCCCTAATACGTACTATCCTTTCAGGATAATGAATAATTGAAATGTGGCAACCCTGATGAGCCTCGATTTCAAATCTCTTCGTAGTATATTCGATTTTTAAGATTTAACCCACACAAGAATTCCACAAGGCACACGTTTTAAGTATACGCTTATAGGATTTTGAACACATACAAATTAAATTATCCTTGCCAATGCCGTGAAGTTTGGCAACCCTGCTTAGTACATTTCTCGGTTCTAGAAATTCAGCTTCTATCAAACAAAAAGCTCCCGCGTGGGTTTATCGAACGAATTTTCTCAATAACACTCCTTCGACGGGGTTTATTTGTTTACCTTAGTCCAGAGCGACTTCTTGTTTCCATAGAAAGGGTTGCTAAGAAGAACTCCCGTCCAGAGCTCCTTTTTATTTCCATGGAAATGGTTGCTAAGAAGAATTCCTCCGCAACGGCCACTTGCGGTCGTTTCTGCTTAATAGAGTTCTTTCACGTGATCGCACTCCTCTCGTCCCGGTCGACTTCATTTTTTTTTTCACGGCTACATTGTGTATCGCAGTCGGTCAAACTTCCTTTTTTTTCCTTCGCTTACTTTCCTCTTAAGAAAACGTCCGCTCCATCTGGATGGGCAATTCTTTCTCTCGTTTACTCAGATTAATTAAGTTCCCTGCCGAGGAAGGGACTCTTTCGTACTACCAGAAAATAAAAAAGTCCTTTTCCTATATTTTTTTCCTTTTCGTACTTCTCCCCCTCTTTCGGCCGAGAATAATGCGTGGATTTTTAAATGGAGCAGCTGCAGAAGTAGTCTCGGCGAACTTTTGTTCTTCTCTCGGAATCGATGAATTAAGAAATAAATGCGCGAGTCAGTTTGCCCCTCTCCCTGGATTCCCGGCTCGAATGGGCTTACCTTTTCCTTTGCCGGATTCCTATTTTCCCTACTCCTTTGATTCGTAAAGTTACAGGATATTCTGTGCTAATTTCTTGGAAAAAGTTAATTTACGGGTGTCTAATTGGTCGACAGACAATTAGCCGACACTCATTGGATCGACATACATTTGACCGACACATACTTGGCCATTGCATTTAAAGATTGGTCTCCGTTTTCCCAATTATCTTCACCCGGCTGGAAACCCGTGAAGAATTTCTCAGACACATTTGACCGACATCAATTTGACCGAGATTCACTTGACCGACAGACATTTGATCA
>KZ309874.1:0-15975 GCA_000376725.2 Ladona fulva
ATGGTTTTTTATATTTTCATCCCAAATGCTCCGAAACTGCAGGCGGATTTAATAAAACCTAATAAAAACTCTTTATAATTCCTTGTGATACTATACCGTTTTATTTCTCATGCTAAAGAATATCTTTACTTTTCAGATAAGATCACTTATTTTATGAATTCAATAAGTACTGGAACTAAAAACTAAATCGATCTTCATTAAAGAATAATTTTTGAAAAGACATAAAATAGCAAAATGTCAATCTCCGTATTAAAGGTGAAAATCAAGGATATTAAACATTCATTTGAAAATGTACTTCTGAGATACGATAAAAGACAAAACTATGCCTAGGAACTGCCTATTAATTAGTGATAGTCCGCGAGCTCAATTAAGAAGCTATCTAAAATACTGGTTAAGAGCTGGTCATTCCATATCACGGGGTTCTTTACGAAGTAAGGAAAATGGAAGTTGAACCCTATTGCAACATTGATTACTGCCCTTGATTCTACTCACCCACAAAGCGAATACTTCAGGATAAAGTATATCGATCTAAGATCTAAGAAAATATGCTATTCACAAAACCATAGTTCAAATCATCGTGGCCAATGTTTGGAAAATATTTAAGTGCTCATACCTCCTTTTGAGACACTAATTTCAAATGTTTCTCATATAAGTTTATACGCTTCCTTTAACGTTAAATCGCAAATTTGTTTTTAAGAAACCTATGATTTTTGAGTAATTGCAGCAATACATAATAAATCGCTGTCTTCTCAGTTGTTTTTACTGAAAAGAAAAGATTGATAAAATAATAAAACAATGATATTATTAAAAGAATGGTAATTGTCTGAGAAAGGAATATGAGGGAACAAACATCATATCTTAACCAGGTTTACATAATCTATGCGGAAAACGGTTTTGTATTATTCACGAGAAATTAATAGCATTTAAATGATATACCACTTACTAAATAGGAAGAAATTCATTAGGATATCTTAGGTCTCAGTCCGCTATGTGATATTTCCTTATAAGTGTGAACGAACTGAGATAACGGATTTTGGCATATTAATTGTACATTTGTTATGCATCAAAGCAGAAAGTTTCCATTTTGGAAAATATCTAAATAAGTTTCCCTTGTCGATAAAAGTAATGCAATCTAAAGTCATTTTCCCTTAAATAATGAGTAGAGAATGCTTATCTGACGAGGATTTCTAGTGGGGAAGGAATGCGTACTTAAATGTATAGGTACGCATCAAGTGACGATCATGATTTACGGCTGTACTTTCTCAGAAAACTTGATATGCGATGCCGCCATTCTCTGTTCTAATATCTCAGTACTTATTGTTGTGATTGCGTCGCTGGCACATATTCTTTCACGTCATGTAAATTTTGAAGCTCTTTTATTGTTTATTGTATTTATCCATCCGGTGGTTTTGAAAAGTTATTCTTTGCGTTTATCTGTAGAATATCGTTTTGGATTTTTCCTTCATATATAGTATCGATAATAAACCACTTTTGAATAATAAGAGCTCTTTTATATCAATTGAAGTTGATTTATAATGGTATCTGCCGATTAGGTGCTAATTGTAACTTTGTATCATTATATATCTATCATGATCCCTTACCCTTCCTTTCATCATTTCATGTGCACATTGAACAGAAGAAATAATGACTTAAATATGGAAGTCACTATTCCATTCTGAGACAAAAGACTTCTTTTAATGTCGTAGAGAATATTAATAACCATAGTTATAAATTAGTATTTGAAAAAGTTTATATTATGATTTGAAAAGCTTAATTTGCCTTATTATATATAAAACAGGTACAATAGTGCCCTAGTATCAATGTTAGTAAAACACTGGCATTGCCTTTTATTCGTGAAGCCTTACCTCTCACATGTATCAAATACGACATTGAGTCTTAATGCAGAGGTATTCAAAAATGTAAATGCAGCACAACCATCTGTTTCTTTAAAGGCTCTCATTTTGAGAGGACATTTTCATCCAATATTGGATCTGTGATAAAATAAGAGCAGAAATATGTGTGAACATTTTTAACAATTATTCAAAGCATTATTTATTTGTCCCCATTCAATAGCGGACAAGTGTGAGAAGACTGCTTCAAGGAAGATATCAGCTTTTGCGTAGATCTGCTAACTAAGCAGTGTGGATTTCCAAAGAATAACGCACTTGTAAAAATTGAATTTCTAGTTAAATATATTATAAGGTTGATTTTTAATGTGAATAAAGATTTTCAGTAAATACCCGTAGAATATATGCAGTCGGAAATACCTGTTATATTGTGAGGCGATTGCCTGATGTGTTAGAGTCAGTAGTTGATATTTGTATTGCTAGGAGAGCATGTCGAACGAAAACCTCAGGAAAGTAGTAACATCCATCTAAAACTGACATGAAAGTTAGCGGAAAAATGTTTTCATTACGAAAAGTGTACCAATGTAGTATACAATTTAGAAACTCTGTAATTTGCGTAGAAGACGCTCTTCGTCTCGGTAAAGCACATCGACTTGTGACGCTAGGAAAGAGTTTAATTTTTTGAAACGCTAATAAGATAAAACTTTCCAGCAATTTTGAGTGAAAAAGCAAAATTCGTGGTCTATGAAGTATTTTCCCGCAAGCACATTGCTCGTTATGTGTACAGTTTCGGGAAGTGTCGGAAAGTTGGGTACTACGGCAGCTATAATAAGAGCACAAACTTGGAAGTCTTGACGTTTGTGCAACTCCTTCGTTGATCTAAACGAGGAGGCCGTTATTTCCTTCATACTCCTTAATTATTGCAAAATATAGTTCTACTACCGCATCTCGGAAGTAAAATGAGAGAGAGAAAGAGAATGGAACCTCGTTATTCTACATCATAAAAACCAAAAGAGTTTTTGACACATCTGCAAGAAAGGTGATGGTCTCTCTATGTTAGAAGCGAAAAGTCGTATTCATGGAGCATCACCTACATGACACACTTAATCGTGCTTATTATTCAAACATTCTGAAGAAATATATCACGCCTGCCATAGGAACAAAATGACATGGGCTGTTGAGTATGTGTCATTGTGCATCATGACAATATTCGAAATCTTACTGCTCTTGCAACACTTAAAAACAATGCATTAAACGATAGTGAACGAAAATTTAATGTTTTTCTTTAATCCTATACGATGCGATAAAAATAGCTCCTTCTTAAAATCGTTAATAGCAGTTTAATAATTAATAGTAGTTTCACGCCTAAAGCGTTGCTCTTGGATGTTCTTAAGTGATTAAATCGTTATTTTTGTAAATTTTACTTGAAAACTATTGCTTCTTATTTGATACGCAGCTTTTCTTAAATTATGTGTTAAATTAACAAATTCATAAATAAATTTGAACAATCATATTGAATGACGACTGCAAGTAAACGATGAAGACAACGGCCAACTTATCTGACTGTAGTAGAACTTGAAGCCTTGAAACAAATGGTAATACGGCCCCGGCTGCGATTGCTTGATGAAGTAAGAAAGTCATTTATTTTATTTAAGTTACTATTGGATAAGACAGGCAATAGCTTTCTCAGAGACATGAAATCCAAGAGGGATTAATTTAACAGTGATAAGTAAATCCTAAAGGTGACATTCTAAGCAAATCATTTTCAATTTACGTTAAATAATTAGATCAGCTTCGACGAAAACTTCCGAAATACGCTTAGTTGGATACTCACCATATTTTTACAGTTAGTGATTTGAGAATGATTACCCTTCTACAAAATACCTGAGGTCACCGAATTGACCTCTGGGAATATACGTTGCACCACGAATTACCTGGGGTAAGTATACCTTACAGTATTGCCTGCCGGTCATTACACAAATCTAGGCGAATTACTTTGCATTTGCTTATTGAATCAATAAAGCTAACAACGAAGTATGCGTAAATACATCCTGAATCCCTGACTCTTGTTTAGAAGAGTGAGGAATGAAGTTATGTTCCAAGGTAACTGCAGGTACATATTTCGTCCGTATAATATTGTAAAGTTTACCTCCCAAGACGCACTATTCTGCATCTGCTTAGTCAATTAATAAAGCTAATGATAAAGCATGCGTATAATTGCCCAGCATTCCTGAGTCTTACTTAGTAAAATGCAGACGGGTTTTGGGCTCGAGGTAATTTCAATCAGATATTTCGTGTGTAATAGAAAAATAAGCTAACAATAAATTATTCTCAATGTACCCACCATAACAACGCCCAATGCATTGTTTAGTAATAGTATTTTGGTATGTAATGAATCCTGAATAAGACATTCCAATGTAAAGTACTTTTAATTATGCGAGTACCATACAATATTTTGGCCGAAACTATTCATTAGTAATTATTGAATCCTTAAAATCAAATTAAAATATTATAGATTGAACGAAACGCACTTTCGTCCACTTTATCATTTTGAAAGCACATTTATCTCTCATTTCCGAATTCAGTTGAAGGATACCTATTGAACTACACCACTACTGATAGATTTAAATTCATACTCCGCAAGCCTCCAGTGGAGCATGGAAGAGGGTGCTAAGAAGTGGTGATTAGAAATGCTGAGTTAATAAATGATCGTTAACACTTGAAACCATACAGATTTACAATGGAAAAACAGGTAACTGATTTAGTAAAGCACATTTTGACTCACCCAGTACATAAACGAATAATCCATTTGATATCGTGGAAGGCCATTTCATAATTCCGAGACAGTGGAATGTCTATATTTTCTTAAGGGAGTACGATAACCGTATACTGTCAGTTAAATATATAGTGTGTAATATACAATGTCCATTACTTCTCCTCATTTATTAAAGGGTTTAAGCTGACACATAGTGGGCAAAAATGGAAAAAAAACTTGCCAAGAGGCCAAAATGGTTTTTTAGTATAAGGGAGGTGAAACTTCGCATAGATTTTAAAATAGATTGAGTTTTGTTGTTCCAACTTTTATTATTGATATCTGTAAGCGTCAAAAAGATGCACGGAGTCAAACTTGGGCAAGTTTTACAGAAAAGTATGCTCTCGGAGTTTTCTGAAAATCTTTTAAGTTTGCTGCAATGTAGATGTGGTTGAAGGAAATTAGTGGAAAACCAATTATGTCATGTTTTGGCATGATTCCTGATCTTTTGATTCGTTAAATCTTTTGTACTCAAAGACGGATTCCTGCTCATTTTACGTAATAAAATGGCCCACGCCTTTTGAAGCCAATTTTTGAGACAAAGTAAGGAAAACAGATAGGGAAACAGTTTTGTCGAATCTAACGCGTAAGTGATGATTCATTCGAATAAAATATCACTAAGCAGAACAACGATGCCGATCGTTGGACCCACGGGACGAGCAGTATCGGAGAATAGGTTGGAAGACGGGGGTCACCCGTCATTTGTTTGTTGGAGATATCGCAGTTTGTATCACCGGTTACCTAAGATTAAGGGGTAACTGATTGTGAGATATGAATGTGCTTGTTACCAATAGCGAAGAAGTTTCTTCATATGCATATCGGGTATGAAATTCTTCTGATAAAATTTATAACCTTTGGTGACTATAAATATAGCATTTTTGAGCCATATGTGCTATATTATATAATCTGCAAGCACATATACATAGATTATTTATATTAAACATATGTCAACATCAGCTTGTTGAGCATGCTCATCTTCATATTTACCTCATATCGTGGTCTTTCAATATCACTATATCTAACATTTGACGTTCAGAATGTACCAATCAGAAGCCACACACTAAATAACAGTCATATCTGGAAATCTTCTTACTTGTAACAGAATATTATGAAGAAAATTAGGAAAAAAATTATCTCGTCCAGTATGGGAAATATAATTTCAGCATCATCATATCAACATTTGATCCGCAGACATACCAATCAAAATCTACATCTTATTTAACTGATAAATATTCGGGCGATTTTGTTCTCGGCGATCTTCTCATTCCGATTTTACTTTTAGATTTTATCATTCAGGTCTTGTCCTCTGTTTTAATCTTTAATCAGGCCTTCAAAACAGTAGAAATGTGTAAAATACTAAGTGTTACTTTGTTTCTGAGGGTAAGAAGCTCATTCATCCATTCCACACGGAGAATTATCGATTTCGTATTTGTGGATCCTGTAATAATTAAAAATTCAGTTGACGTTTCCTCACTTCGTAATTTCATTTTAATTTTCACTTGAACATTTTACGTAAATTAATGAAAAAGGAAGACTGAACCGCGTTCCTACAGCATCGAATTACCTTCATCACTGACCTTCCACAACGCAACACCAGTTGGGCACTGAAACTGAACGTGCCTGTGATGTTCACAGACTTACTCCACTTTACTTAATGTTTAATGTAATAAAAGCGTAAAGAAAAACTGTGCTAGAAGCTAATAGTATGACACAAGAAAAGGCTTTTTTTGCGGTGGTAATGAATTTGACAATTTAACAGGATGAGACTATCTTTTGTGCATAATAATTTGTAATCCTTTTTACTACACATTCCATAATGGTAAACGAGTAGTAGATACTCTCCAAATAATTAACGTAGTTCTTGCGTCCCCTTCGTATCACGGATTCTTAAACACATAAATCTACGAACACAATAACTACAAAATGCATCTTGAGAATCCTGTGTTTTGTTAAATTTCCCATATCTTTGCCGCAGAATGTTTACTCGAATGTTACTTTATCAGATTTCTTATGCATCAAAATGTTCGTAAATATTTATGTAAGTTGTTATTTTGTGCAAGGCATGATCATCGAAAGTGTCAGAAACGATTACCAATTACGTCAAAATGATGATGTTGATTTATTTATGTCGTAAACGTTATTTTTGCTATAACAATGAATATTAAAATTTACTGAGTTTTGTAGTTTCGACTTTTATTCTTCGTTATTTGTAAGCGTCAAAAAGATGCACGGAGTAAAACTTGGGCAAATTTTGCGGAAAAGGATGCTCTCGGGTTTTTCTCAAAAAATCTATAAAATTTGATGCAATGTAGACGTGGTTGGAGGAAACTGGTGGAAAAAACGATGATGTCATATTTTCGTATGATACCTGATCTTTTGATTCGTTAAAGCTTTTGTGCTCAAAGATGGATTCCAAGTAAAAGTGGTACTGAAAAAGGGATAATGAGTTAAAATAACTTTTAAAAACATAATTTACTTATCTTAGCGTTTAAATTAACCTTTTTTTAATCATGAAAATGAGAAAAGCAAGGGTAAATTATCTACAACTTCAGCTTAGCTTGTGAAACTTTCCAAGGAGGTAGCTCGCTTATCGTATATAGGAGCTAATGGGCAAAAAGCAACTACGATATTCATGAACTTTATGCTTTTAGCAAAAAAAAAATTTAAGTACGAGTTTCCACATGTTATTTATATAAAATAAACATTCGGATTGAATTATTTCATGACTCGATATCTGCGCCACTTTCATTTATGAGGAAAATATGGCTCATAAAATGTTTCGCGTTTTTTTATAATTTCATGCTGTATTTTAACCTTATATTACTTCTGTTGAGGCAGATTATAATTAATCGCGTTTGATGAAACTTAACCTATAGCTGAATTCTGAGAACTATTAGAATAGATGGGAGGGACTTTAGTGGGAACGCAGTCCTTACACAATATGAATACAGGAAGAAGGAACGAAAGGTATATAAATATCTAAACTGAAACGTGATGTTGCAAATTTTATTGATATTTATTATGTAAATTGATAAGTAATTATGATGCTATTGAGAGTGGTAATTAATTTATCTAACGTAAAGACATCATAACACCAATATGAATATATGTTTCAGTAAATTGGAACAGTTGGCAGCACAAATCTCAGCGGGGTATTACTGCGCATGCGCACACGTTCACGACTCGAGTTGTTCGTGAATCTTCTGCGAGAGGATCATCGAATCGGCAGCTGTTCACNAGGATTATCGATTTCGTATTTGTGGATCCTGTAATAATTAAAAATTCAGTTGACCTTTCCTCACTTCGTAATTTCATTTTAATTTTCACTTGAATATTTTACGTAAATTAATGAAAAAGAAGACTGATCCGTGTTCCTGCAGCATCGAATTACCTCCCTCACTGACCTTCCACAACGCAACACCAGCTGGGCACTGAAACTGAACGTGCCTGTGAGGTTCACAGACTTCCTCCTCTTTACTTAATATTTAATGTAATAAAAGCGTAAAGAAAAACTGTGCTAGAAGCCAATAGTATGATACAAGAAAAGCCTTATTTGCGCTGGTAATGAATTTGAAAATTTAACAGGATGAGACTATCTTTTGTGCAAAATAATTTGTAATCCTTTTTACTATACATTCCATAATGGTAAAAGGGTAGTAGATACTCTCCAAATAATTCACGTAGTTCTTGCGTCCCCATCGAATCACGGATTCTTAAACACATAAATCTACGAACACAATAACTACAAAATGCATCTTGAGAATCCTGTGTTTTGTTAAATTTCCCATATTTTTGCCGCAGAATGTTTACTCGAATGTTACTTTATCAGATTTCTTATGCATCAAAATGTTCGTAAATATTTATGTAAGTTGTTATTTTGTGCAAGGCATGATCATCGAAAGTGTCAGAAACGATTACCAATTATGTCAAAATGATGATGTTGATTTATTTATGTCGTAAACGTTATTTTTGCTATAACAATGAATATTAAAATTTACTGAGTTTTGTAGTTTCGACATTTATTCTTCGTTATTTGTAAGCGTCAAAAAGATGCACGGAGTAAAACTTGGGCAAATTTTGCGGAAAAGGATGCTCTCGGGTTTTTCTCAAAAAATCTATAAAATTTGATGCAATGTAGACGTGGTTGGAGGAAACTGGTGGAAAAAACGATGATGTCATATTTTCGTATGATACCTGATCTTTTGATTCGTTAAAGCTTTTGTGCTCAAAGATGGATTCCAAGTAAAAGTGGTACTGAAAAAGGGATAATGAGTTAAAATAACTTTTAAAAACATAATTTACTTATCTTAGCGTTTAAATTAACCTTTTTTTAATCATGAAAATGAGAAAAGCAAGGGTAAATTATCTACAACTTCAGCTTAGCTTGTGAAACTTTCCAAGGAGGTAGCTCGCTTATCGTATATAGGAGCTAATGGGCAAAAAGCAACTACGATATTCATGAACTTTATGCTTTTAGCAAAAAAAAAATTTAAGTACGAGTTTCCACATGTTATTTATATAAAATAAACATTCGGATTGAATTATTTCATGACTCGATATCTGCGCCACTTTCATTTATGAGGAAAATATGGCTCATAAAATGTTTCGCGTTTTTAGATGAAATCATGCTGTATTTTAACCTTCTATTACTTCAGTTGAGGCAGATTATAATTAATCGCGTTTGTTGAAACTTCTCCTGTAGCTGAGTTTTGAGAATAATTAGAATAGATGGGAGAAACGTGAGTGGGAACGCAGTCCTTACACAATATGAAATGAGGAAGTAATATAAATATCTAAACTGAAACGTAATGTTACAAATTTGATTGATATTTATTATGTAAATTGATAAGTAATCATGATGCTACTGAGAGTGGTAATTAATTTATGTAACGTAAAGACATCATAACACCAATTTGAACGTATGTTTCAGTAAATTAGAACAGTTGGCAGCACAAATCTCAGCGGGGTATTACTGCGCATGCGCACACGTCCACGACTCGAGTTGTCCGTGAATCTTCTGCGAGAGGATCATCGAATCGGCAGCTGTTCACGGATTCCGGGACATTCCCAAGCCAACCGACGCTATGGATACTACAGCTCATTGCACAAGGTATGTTAAAAGATTACTATTTTGTTTTTAAAAGAAAGGAAGTTTAGAATGTATCTTTTTTCAAACAGGAAAATATTCAGAAAGTATGAAATTGATAATTAGGTACTTAATATATTTTCCTGAACGTACCCGCAGTTAATAAGAACGAAATAAAAACACTGGAGTATTGACTGAAAGCTATTTGCAATATCAGTTCGTGTTCTTGATTCTTTATCGTAAATTATTTTGCGTAATCGACTGAGGTTAGGAATATCACCTGGTTTATCACTGCCTTAAGGTTTTTAATATAATGTGTAATTTCTAATCCCTTATATGCGCCTTAAAACCTGGTAAGTGTTGGAGTTGCTTTTTTGTGGGCCTGAGCATCTTGGTTTTAATTCGTGGCTCTCTAGCATGAGAAGAATTTAATTGTTCGTACTTAGTCTTATCTGCGGTTATCAACAGATTTTAATTTTTATATGATTTTAATTGAATGACAAAAATTCTTTTAAGTTTTTTTAAGGAATATATATTAATCAGGCAATAATATAAGTAAATAATTTGTAATTTGCAATCCAAACGTTTCTCGTATAAGGCGATTTCGCCCGAAATTTGAATCTACGTATGTGAATCATGACCTACATTAACTAAGAACCTGCTGAGGTTAACTTGCCTTGTGAGGTACCGTAATTTAATTCACATTTCCTGCAACAAAAAGGAAAAATTAATAAGAAAACGAATATGTAAGTAACCCACGCAGGGTACCAGCGTATATGGGATGAGTGATCTATTGCGAAAGTGTTATGGTTTGTGTCTTAACTACTGCATTCAAAGTAAGGTAATTATTATTTTCAGTGATGAGACTGAGTTGCAATATGATTTATAAAACCAATGAAGGTGTGGCTTTTAGTGAACTGTTTGTCCGTAGAGGTTCTACGAAAACGATTTATTGATTGTAATGACCTGCTGTAGGATCGCCTGCGCCTCGGTGCGTGGCGCATGCTTCCCTAAATTGGGGATTGCCGCACTGCTTTTCAATTTGAAAATCAATCATTGCTGTTTTGATTGGTTTTTCATAGAAAAGCGTGAAAAAGATCTTAGCAAATAACGGAGTGCGCCTAGGAATATTTCCATGGAGAAACAGGCATGAACATTCTGAAGAACAACTTGAAGGATGTCCTCGCTTATTGGAAGTTCGTTAAGGGTTCGTTTCTGTACCCAGGTTAACAGTTCAGGATGACTGAAGTGTTATATCTGGTTATTGCTTATTGGTTTCGTTTATGGCAGTGATTTTTTGTAGCTACTGAAGTATGTGTAATGCTGAACAATGGTATTTTGGTCGATCTCTTACACCAGAACGCTGTTTAAGTTCATAATCACAAATATATTGTGGGAGATTTCCATATCGTTAAGTAAAAAAATATGTGCTTTCAGTTAATGAGAGATGGGGAAAAAGGAGGTACATGGTATAGTAACAAACAATAGGGTATAAAAATAGACAATTTTGTCTAATACTCTTCTTTTAAGTGCTATATTTGTGAAAATCTATTCTTATCTCCTATATCAATACAATGAATATCGGTGGTGAAATAGGATTATAATGCATTAAGTCCATATGGTTGATAGGAATAAAGCTTATATTGGTGACATTGATTGAATTCACAATTTTTTTCTGATCAGAGGGCAGCACCAAACTTCCTGAGGAACTATGGCAGATGCGCATGAGACCCGAGCGCCGCCAGTGGCCAAATAGCATACTGTGGAAGAGGAGAGACGCTGATGTCTACGATTGCTGAACTTTGGGTAATATTGTGAAGACGTAAGTTGTGTCCTTTGCTTGCAATGGAACTTTATACATGTATAGAAAGTAGCCACTCGTAAAACATTCCTTATTTAAGGTACATTGGTTTAAATATTTCCTCAATTATTTTTTGTCTGCGCCAACAAGGAATAGCAATCGCAATGAATTTGCAAAGTCCAGGGTACATAATTATTAGGTATATGTAGTATACTATAATATCAGGTTTGACTATCAGGGAGCCAGTTTGGGATTTCGGTTTTTCTTAACCACTCCCATATGCCATATAACTCGTGTGTTTCTAATAGGAACGTAAATTATTTAGGAATCTTTCTATCTTATTGTTAAGGCGTTTCGTCTAGGTGAAGGTTCCATGGAAGGCAGAAGACTATTCATTCTCTTTCTGTCCAACAAAGTAATTAGTAANCGCTGCCAGTGGCCAAATAGCATACTGTGGAAGAGGAGAGACGCTGATGTCTACGATTGCTGAACTTTGGGTAATATTGTGAAGACGTAAGTTGTGTCCTTTGCTTGCAATGGAACTTTATACATGTATAGAAAGTAGCCACTCGTAAAACATTCCTTATTTAAGGTACATTGGTTTAAATATTTCCTCAATTATTTTTTGTCTGCGCCAACAAGGAATAGCAATCGCAATGAATTTGCAAAGTCCAGGGTACATAATTATTAGGTATATGTAGTAAACTATAATATCAGGTTTGACTATCAGGGAGCCAGTTTGGGATTTCGGTTTTTCTTAACCACTCCCATATGCCATATAGCTCGTGTGTTTCTAATAGGAACGTAAATTATTTAGGAATATTTCTATCTTATTGTTAGGCGTTTCGTCTAGGTGAAGGTTCCATGGAAGGCAGAAGACTATTCATTCTCTTTCTGTCCAACAAAGTAATTAATAATATATTTAATGAAAGATTTATGCGATCAATGACAAATATCATTGTGATACTGCATCGAGACCAGTGTAGGAAAGTCCACTCCTATGAGTGAATAATAATAATAATTGTTTCAGTCTTAATGTCATTATCGGCACCAGATCTTGACGTCGAAGCCTTTTTAAGAATAATTAGCATGGCTCACATCTAAGTGTTTTCACTTAATCTTATCTAATTTTTTGTGATTAATCTCACCTTATATCCACAGATTTTCATTCTTTTGCGATTTTTATTGCATGAGAACAATTCATAGATATCTTTTAAAGAAAACTATTTCTCATTTAATTATAACAGTAAAACTTCTGGAATTGGTTACCTGAATGTTGTTCCAATCACAATGTGATTCCGTCACAAAAATTACATTTATCTGATTCATGACCTACATCAGCAGAAATGCTGTTAGGTTAAGCTGTGGGAAATACCTTAATTTGATGTACTTTTATTGCAACTCGGAGAGATGAAACGACTAGTAATTCTTTGTGGATCTTATGGCAAGTAAAAATTAATGAACAATATGATTTGAAAGTAATCCATGGAAGAAGCTAATGTTCATGAGGTGAGTGGTTTATTGCGTAATTATTGGGATTCGTTTCTTTATCATGGCATTGAAAGGAAGGCCATTATTATATTAGGTGATGAAAGGGAGTTGCAATATGTTTTATAAAACTAATGTCGGTGTGTCTATTCGTTACCTGTCTCGTCGTGGAGGTCCTATGAAAAAGACTTCGCCTGGCTGCGTGACTCAGAGTTTTACAATCATAGATTGCGCATAACTCAATGTCTTGTCCATTTTAGAAACCAGTGTTCTCAGACTTGTTGGTTTATTATAGGAAATGTAGGAAAAATGATTTGATAAACAGGTAGTTCGTTTACGAATTTTCCCAAGAAGAAAGAAACCATTTCGACATTCGAACTATTCTTGCTCTGAAAGGAAGTTAAATGAAAACAACCCAATACACACCCTGCCTTATACGGACGCTCTTAATTTGGTATGGAGGAAGAGAACCTAATCAGAATTCTAATAGAATGTTGATATACCAGGAGAACGATGCGTTGAAATGTCTTCGTTTATTGTTACCCTGGGTATCTTAAGTTATTTCTCCGGGTAACCAAAGTTTCCGGATCTTTTAATTTATAATATTTGTATAACGTAAATTAGCATAAATGCCTTTATTTTGAAGATTTTCTGTTTGTTGTTCTCATGCATTGAACCTTATATAATAAATCTATGCAAAGTTATTTTTATGAAGATAAGTGGGAAAAATACATTTTAAGTCAATTTGATATAGCAACAATTTGGTTATTCCTGATTAGTTGGAGTTGTATACCCTTATAATACACTTAAGTTTTGCCTAGTTGTTTATGTATCCAGAATGTGTGTGCATATCATTATCGAATATTAACCAAGAGATATGATTCCTTTAAAATACATATAAAGTTCAAATGGTTGAAGAAAAGGATAAAATGAACGATCAGAATCATGGAAGTTGCGACAATTGTGTGATAGTTTTGGTGCATTTAAATAGACAAAACCAACAACGTTTAGTATAATTAAAAAAATTGAGCTATCGCTATCGATTTTTTTACTCCGCTTTATAATAAGATTTTCAAATGGATTGAAATTTTTCTGAGTTTGGTTGGAGCAAAGCAACTCAGAGAAAAACGAGTATGCTTGAATATTTTAAGTATAAAAATAAAAGAATAACTCGAAATACCCTGAGAAAAAAGAGACCATTATCCTTCTCTCCAGGTACCTGAGAAACACTCTTAACCTACAGTTGGAAGCCATCGTATTCCACGGTTCTTAAGGTATATTTACTAATAACCTTTAGAAGATATTGTTAGATAGATAACAACACGAAATCATCGTTAAGACGTCGTCAGTTTGAACCAGAGTTACGCTAGTTAAGTTCAACGAAATGAGGGAACTTGGGGAAAAAACTGCATTTCTAGAAGCATCGAATATTTTCTTTACTGATACATAATCTTCAAGCGTAGGAGATCCATCAATTTCTAATGATGATTTCTATGGCTTTTCTTTAAGTAGTCTTCCATCTGTGAGTATTATTCCTTTCCTGATGAGAAATGTAGCGGGCCATTCTCAGAATGTACGTTTAATTTTAAGTCCCGTATTGTTCTATAAACTGACATTACGTAAATCTTATTGGTCCTGCCGACGGCTTAAGTTGTAACGAGATCTCAATGGTCATAAAAGCCGCGGATATCAACGATAAAATCTATGAAAAATATGTGATTATTTCATATATAGATACATTTCGAAAGAAGAATTATGGAAGATCTATAAGCCACTTTTTCCGGCGTGTGCCACCTCAGGGTAGTACCTCTTAATTCGTAAAATTCTTGAACTAATGGGGAAACGGCCGGGGATCTATTTCGAGGCCAACTGCCAATAACTAAAATATATTCATAATAAGAGATGTTAATGCGAAGAGAAAAATGAGTCACTCGGTTTAAGATGCAACTGTTTCATGATAGTATTGAACTGTAGATTAATCTCTCTGGAGGTTTTGGTTTGAAACGGCAACACTCCATCAATAGTTCTTCTGAGATTTAGAGGATTAATTGGCGACACAGTGTCAAATTCACATTGCTAAATGTGTCAGAATACTAGGTTTACTCTTAAAAACAACACCTACTATGACATATGGAAGGAAGAACGAAAACAATCTCATTATTTAATATTTTTAATACCTCAAAAGAATTAACATTAATTAAGACACAAAATAACTGAGTGTAAGTAAAGGCAACTTTTTCGCTAAGCAGTGTCGCTGATGGAATGGAGATTTTCCACCCACCATGAAATGCTATCGAAAGTAAACTGTTGCATATAAACTGTCTATTACAAAACAGCAAATACGTTTTACCCTAATATATATTGTCAAGTTATTTTCATTAAACATTCTGCAAGTATTTGACTCCATATATGTATAAGTTACTCTTTTACGGTAAGAGAAGAAATTTGAATATTATTCCCATGTGAAGCGTTTCGCAAAGGTTCCCTTTCTTCTGACTTATTAACCCATTTCACTGAGGTACAATCCTTTGCATCAATTCACATATTTCACTAAGGTTTCCATATCAAACATATCTTTAGCGTAACTTTGTGCCAATCCTGTTCATGGATGTGATTGTATAACTTCTCCTTTGCTGAAAGTGGTACTGAATGATGGAATTATGAGTTGTAAAAACTGTTATTAAGTGGCACATATACTTGAAAATGATTTGTCAAATTTTAGTCCGCCATGTGAGAAAAATTAAAGAATACTAATCTTAGGCTTCACCTTACATTGTTAGACTTTTCAAAGATTTCGTTCGCTTATCCTAAGGAGGAGACAATATGCCAGCCAACCTAGGACTATAGGCGTAAATTACTTCTACAAATTTTTGTGACCATTTATCTTTTTTTATCGTTCTAAATATGTATTTTTGTATATCCTAATACCATTATTTGCTCC
>KZ309875.1:0-10014 GCA_000376725.2 Ladona fulva
TAATTAACAAAAAGTTGGACAAAAAAGGGGACAACAAACTACACTCACCAGACAGAAAACAGGATTGAAATGATAAAAAACGGCACAAGATGAGAAATAACAAGGCGATGTGGATTACGAAGTAAGCACTCAGACAGGTACCTCGGGAGCGGAGCGAAAACACGTCCTCACTCTTCGGAGTCTCGCGTCTGAATGACCCCGTGGCAGTTAAAACATGTCGGCGTAATTTCTTTTGTCTTTTTGCACTGAGTAGTATGATGTGGTCCGCTGCACTTTACGCATTTTGGGTGTAGATTGCAGAAATTCTTTGAGTGTCCGAATGGTTGACAGTTGTGGCATTGTACTGGTGTCGCAGTTTTTCTGTATGTCGCCACTCTGATGTATTTTTGTTAATGAAATCCTTCGTGTTGTCTGCTGCGTTTAGTGTAATTTTAAAAACTGGATATGGTCGCTTGTTATGTGGGAAGTTTCCTTTGTCTTCCTCCTTTGGTTTCGTTGTGTAGAACTGTTCGACAGCGTGTACTGAGTATCCTTCTTCCTCGATAACTTTAATGTTTCTGTATTCGTACTAGTTGGCACTCCGCGTATTACGTATTCGGATTTTCGTTGTTCCGGTAACTGGTACGTGTAGAATTCGACGTTCGATTGTTTTAGTAGGTGAAGTGTAGTCTTTGATCGTTGTGGTTTTAATTAAAATTACGTCACTCCCTATCATGTGGCACGCTGGTGGAAATGTACAAGTTTTTTTGATGTTATTCGCGACGTTTAGCCAATCTTTAGGTATTTTTATCTTGATCGATGGTATATTAATTTTTGGCGATGTTTTCGTTGGTTCCTCAATTAATGCATTGCTAATCGGGTCGAAACGGTTGTGTGTTGTGAGTGGTGTTGGTGTAACTGACGGTGGTGTATTAACTCGTTTTCGTTTTGAATGCACCAGCTGAAATAAATTGGTATCGTCACCTACCTCGCACATGTTGTCTTCTTCGGTGGGTGTATTGATGGCGGAGTCGGGAGGTGTAGCGTTGGATGGTTGTACGTATGTTATGGGGTGAAAATAACCGGCTGTTGTGTGTTGAGATGATGATGATGTGGTTAGGCGCGTCGGTGATCGATCGCAAATGCTGTCCTCCGAGGGCAGCGACATGGTGTCGGCGTGAAGGATGGTTTATACTAAGTGGCTGTTTTTATTCAAATTTATGTCTTATATTGAATATAATCACTAAGTATTTAAGATAAACACTTTGTAAGGATGATCCCGATGCCTTTTTAAAATCAAAATACCACTGGTCGATGTCCGCTACGAGGAAACAGTTAATTGGTTGTTCGGATTTTGTGGTGACTGTCGCAATGGTGGTGGCATTTCAGTCTTAATCTCACTCTGCTTACATGACCCTTATGCAGTATTTATTTTAGGTGGTTTTGTGGCATTCAAGACTAAAATTTGGCTTAGGATCTAATATTTACATTATTTTACAGAATATTTACAAAAACAGATGCACAGAGATGATGTTCGGAAACAGTTGAAGGGGGAAATTAGGTTAAACAAAAGAGCAGCGATATTAATATTAAATATATGCATAAACAGGTGAAAAGCGAATATAGATGACGATTTTGGAAACAGTTGAAGGATATTGGATGAAACAAAAGAACGGCGATTTTAATATGACATGTACATATGAATAAACAGATGCACAGAGATGATTTTCGGAAACAGTTGAAGGGGGAAATTAGGTTAAACAAAAGATCAGCGATAATAGTATTACATATATGCATAAACAGATGAAAAGCGAACATAGATGACGAATTTGAAAACAGTTGAAGGATATTGGACGAAACAAAAGAACAGCGATATTAATATGACATGTACATATGAATAAACAGATGCACAGAGATGATGTTCGGAAACAGTTGAAGGGGGAAATTAGGTTAAACAAAAGAGCAGCGATATTAATATTACATATATGCATAAACAGATGAAAAGCGAATATAGATGACGATTTTGGAAACAGTTGAAGGATATTGGATGAAACAAAAGAACGGCGATATTAATATGACATGTACATATGAATAAACAGATGCACAGAGATGATGTTCGGAAACAGTTGAAGGGGGAAATTAGGTTAAACAAAAGAGCAGCGATATTAATATTACATATATGCATAAACAGATGAAAAGCGAATATAGATGACGATTTTGGAAACAGTTGAAGGGGGAAATTAGGTTAAACAAAAGAGCAGCGATATTAATATTACATATATGCATAAACAGATGAAAAGCGAATATAGATGACGATTTTGGAAACAGTTGAAGGGGGAAATTAGGTTAAACAAAAGAGCAGCGATATTAATATTACATATATGCATAAACAGATGAAAAGCGAATATAGATGACGATTTTGGAAACAGTTGAAGGGGGAAATTAGGTTAAACAAAAGAGCAGCGATATTAATATTACATATATGCATAAACAGATGAAAAGCGAATATAGATGACGATTTTGGAAACAGTTGAAGGGGGAAATTAGGTTAAACAAAAGAGCAGCGATATTAATATTACATATATGCATAAACAGATGAAAAGCGAATATAGATGACGATTTTGGAAACAGTTGAAGGGGGAAATTAGGTTAAACAAAAGAGCAGCGATATTAATATTACATATATGCATAAACAGATGAAAAGCGAATATAGATGACGATTTTGGAAACAGTTGAAGGGGGAAATTAGGTTAAACAAAAGAGCGGCGATATTAATATTACATATATGCATAAACAGATGAAAAGCGAATATAGATGACGATTTTGGAAACAGTTGAAGGGGGAAATTAGGTTAAACAAAAGAACAGCGATATTAATATTACATATATGCATAAACAGGTGAAAAGCGAATATAGATGACGATTCTGGAAACAGTTGAAGGGGGAAATTAGGTTAAACAAAAGAGCAGCGATATTAATATTACATATATGCATAAACAGATGAAAAGCGAATATAGATGACGATTTTGGAAACAGTTGAAGGGGGAAATTAGGTTAAACAAAAGAGCGGCGATATTAATATTACATATATGCATAAACAGATGAAAAGCGAATATAGATGACGATTTTGGAAACAGTTGAAGGGGGAAATTAGGTTAAACAAAAGAGCAGCGATATTAATATTACATATATGCATAAACAGATGAAAAGCGAATATAGATGACGATTTTGGAAACAGTTGAAGGGGGAAATTAGGTTAAACAAAAGAGCAGCGATATTAATATTAAATATATGCATAAACAGATGAAAAGCGAATATAGATGACGATTTTGGAAACAGTTGAAGGATATTGGATGAAACAAAAGAACGGCGATTTTAATATGACATGTACATATGAATAAACAGATGCACAGAGATGATTTTCGGAAACAGTTGAAGGGGGAAATTAGGTTAAACAAAAGATCAGCGATAATAGTATTACATATATGCATAAACAGATGAAAAGCGAACATAGATGACGAATTTGAAAACAGTTGAAGGATATTGGACGAAACAAAAGAACAGCGATATTAATATGACATGTACATATGAATAAACAGATGCACAGAGATAATGTTCGAAAACAGTTGAAGGGGCAAATTAGGTTAAACAAAATATGAGCGAAATAAATATGGCATATATGCATTAACAGATGAAAAGCAAATATGTGATGATTTTGGAAGCAGTTGAAGGGGGAAATTAGGTTAAACAAAAGAGCAGCGATATAAATATTACATATATGCATAAACAGAAGAAAAACGAATATAGACGACGATTTTGGAAACAGTTGAAGGATATTGGATAGAGATGGGACAATCGATTGAAAAATACAATCGATATATGCATAAACAGATGAAAAGCAAATATATGACGATTTTGGAAAAAGTTGAAGGGGGAAATTAGGTTAAACAAAAGAACAGTGATAATTACATTACTTATATGCATAAACAGATAAAAGCGAATGTAGATAACGATGTTGGAAGCAGTTGAAGGGGGAAATTAGGTTAAACATAAGAACGGCGATATTAATACGAGATATATACATGAACAAATGAANAAGGGGGAAATTAGGTTAAACAAAAGAGCAGCGATATTAATATTACATATATGCATAAACAGATGAAAAGCTAATATAGATGACAAATTTGGAAACAGTTGAAGGATATTGGACGAAACAAAAGAACGGCGATATTAATATAACATGTACATATGAATAAACAGATGCACAGAGATGATGTTCGGAAACAGTTGAAGGGGAAATTAGGTTAAACAAAAGAACAGTGATATTAATATTACTTATATGCAGAAACAGATAAAAAGCGAATATAGATGATGATTTTGGAAACAGTTGAAGGGGGAAATTAGGTTAAACAAAAGAACAGTGATAATTACATTACTTATATGCATAAACAGATAAAAGCGAATGTAGATAACGATGTTGGAAGCAGTTGAAGGGGGAAATTAGGTTAAACATAAGAACGGCGATATTAATACGAGATATATACATGAACAAATGAATAGAGTGTGACAGTTCGCGCCTTCGGCCCGTGGGGGCTCGCCTCTTTAGTTTGATTGTTCTTTTGTTTAGGTTTCGTTTGGAGGGGTTCGGATATAAAGGTCCGGCCGGTACGGTCATATGTACATGTCATATTAATATTCCGTTCTTTAGTTTCATCCAATATCCTTCAACTGTTTTCAAAACCGTCATCTATATTCGCTTTTCATCTGTTTATGCATATATGTAATATTAAATTCGCTCTTCTTTTGTTTCACCTAATTTCCCCCTTCAACTCTTTCCGAACATCATCTCTGTGCTTCTGTTTATTCATATGTATATGTCATATTAAAATCGCCGTACTTTTTTTTCATCCAATATCCTTTAACTGTTTCCAAAATCGTCATCAATATTCGCTTTTCATCTGTTTATGCATATATGTAATATTAATATCGTTGCTCTTTTGTTTAACCTAATTTCCCCCTCAACAGTTTCCAAAATCGTCATCTAGATTCGCTTTTCATCTGTTTATGCATATATGTTATATTAATATCGCTGCTCTTTAGTTTAACCTAATTTCCCCCTTCAACTGCTTCCAAAATCGTCATCTATATTCGCTTTTCATCTGTTTATGCATATATGCCATATTTATATCGCTCTTTTTTTGTTTAACCTAATTTCCCCCTCAACTGTTTCCAAAATCGTCATCTATATTCGCTTTTCACCTGTTTATGCATATACGTCACATTAATATTGCCGTAGTTTTGTTTAGGGGAAGGCGGTGAAGGAGGCGAGGGCGAAGGCAGGAGTCCGTCTCAAGGTCTGGACACATCACCGCACCGTCACCGACACGTGAGTCGGCCGAGAGTCGGACATAATACGTTGAACGAATAGTATAATGTTTTACTATGTGCCTGTCAACATCTCTCCGCACCGAGACCGGGCCGTTACACCGCACCGTGCCCGAATAGTTTGGTTTAATTTTTGTCGGGCACGGTGCGGTGTCGGAAGGGAACTATCCCCACTCTTTCTTTTTGAGTTCTACATTTTTGACGAGGTATAAGGTAAGTACAAAATATTCTAAACTTGGAAATATTTCATATTTGATGTAGATATAAGTGAAATATGATGAAAAACACAACGTTAACTGCAGTAGCACTCTGCAAGCAAAAACTTTAGATCTGTATTACTAATTTTTTATTTTTAAGGCAATATATACAACAATCAAATGGTAAATGCTGCATTTCAAAGAGTCAATGCTGTCAATTTTACAATCAAATAGTCAATGCTGCACGTTCTTGCCAACCCACACTTCCTTCTGGGGAATTTAAGAAGTGTTTCAGCTGCTCTCGCACAGCAAACGCTGCCTCTCTAGACCTTCCACGAAGACGGGGTAGTCTCTGTACTGTCTCTGTAGATGAAGATGTCTCCCTTAAAGTTTCACTTCGTTCACTTTGATTCTGGATGTTCTCCGGCAAGTTTTAGCCCTCATTTTTTCGAATCAAGTTGTGCAAGACACACGATGCGAGTACAGCCAATGTTATATTGTCAGGTTTTCCTTGAACTTTTCTCGTGAATATACGAAATTTTTGCTGTAAAATACCGAAAGCATTTTCGGATATTCTGCTTGCCCTACTCATCCGGTAGTTGTAAATAGTCTTATCATCCGTTATGTCTCTCCCAGGATATGGTCTCGTCAGGTATGTTTTGAGAGGGAATGTTTCGTCGGCAACAAGCCATTGGCAGTTCGGTAATTGTACCAGGTAGGACTCTCTTCTTGTGAATATTAAGTTTTTCATTTTGTAACGCTCTTCCAAAATTAGAGTTGGAGAAAATACCACCATCAGATTTTTTTCCATAGCCTCCTACGTCTACCATTATAAAATTGTAACATGGATCAACAAGAGCCAGGAGCACAATAGAGTAGGTTTTTTTGTAATTCCAATACAGACTTCCCGATGATTTTGGAGCTTGTATTGTTATGTGCTTTCCATCTGAAGCCCCAATACAGTTTGGAAACTGCCACCTAACCCAAAATTCATCAGCTATAGTATTCCAGGGGGAGGATTTTGCTAAAGAAACCTGTCAACAACGGACTGCAGACGAGGAGCCCATAACTGAAGATGAAAACATCCCCAGTGCTACTAGAGGTAATAATTTTCAGTCGAGCCATGTCTTTGGGAATAAAGATATGTTTGTCAAACCGAAAGCACTTAAACGGAAGATTTCACGTCCTGAAGAGACACTGAAGAACTCCCCATCACGACAGTTAATGGCCTTCATATTAGCAGATAAAGAAGCAGAAAAGAAAGCAACATATCGACAAGATCCAGTAGATGCTTTTTTGGGTGGAATCGCACCTTCGCTAAAATTTCTAAATCCTCACCTTTTAAATTAAGCAAAAGGAAGGATTTTAGGGGTAGTACAAGAAATGGAATTGAGACAATTCCAAATGAACGCTAATGGCCAAGGCCCTTTGACTGACTTAATGGCTTGTTCATCTCCATCATCCCCAGCACCAGATGCATCACCTGCTGATGAAACAGGACATTCCAACGAATCCATACATTTTAATTTGGAAATACTTTGAAATTGCTAACTCAATATTTTTTAATCCTTCAGAATGTTTTACTGTGCATATTATTCTGTGTATAATATTTAGGCCTTTTAAGACTTTTACTGAGTACATTTTTCATAATTTTATATTGGGAAAATTATTATTAATCCTATACATTTTAAAAATAAAAATCAAAAATAAAGTCATTCTTGAGTTAATCCTTAGAACCCACACTTACCTCAAACACACAGCCAAACGTTCTTTTGGTGTTATTGAAGGCCTCCAAAAGGTATCTTCCTTTTTCAGTTTTTCTTGCAGTTTCAACAAAAGTCGGTGGAATGTGCATCTTGTCATTCTAAAATATTCGTAAAATTTCGTCTCGTCTTCGATTAGATGAGGCATTAGCAAGCAAAACTCCCCTTCGGTCGACCTTTTCATCCAAGCGCTGTGAATCCACTTTCTTTTCCGACTCGTGTTGTTTTTTCTCCAGTTAACATCTTCTTCCACTAATGCAAGCGCTATCATTTCTGACTCACTATTTTTGAAATTACTAAACATTCCTTCAACGAAGATTGTCAAGTCAAGATCGAAGAGAATACTAAGCCGCGGGACGGAGATCACGCCAGCAGTCAGCATACGGACGAGGTGCGGACAAGTGTGGTTTCACCTGGGACGAACCGTACCTCGGCCGACTTACGGCCAAGCTACGGCTCGGTGTCGGTGCGGTGATGTGTGTCCAGACCTTCAGTCGGGCGATCAGACGCTGGACACGTCATCCTCTTCTTCGGACCAATCACAGGACGAGGAGGAAGAGGAGGGCACAGGAGCGCCGCTCTCCGAAGAGGAAATCGCCGATAAAGCGGAAGTTAAGGAGGGAAACGAGCCAATCAAAGAGGAGGAGAAAGTGCTGGACCTCAAGGAAAAGGGAGAGGAGGAGGGACAGAGGATGCTGGCACCGGAAGCCCTCATCGCAAGGTAGGAAGCACTTCCTGTTTTACAGCGGCCGTTTTCGGAACTAACGTCCACGTGCGCGAAAAATGTCAAATTTTGGCGAAAATAATGCAAAATTACGGGCAAAATTGCGCGGGAATCGTTCCGTGAGGTATGAGGTACCATCAGGAGGGCTTACATCCCTCAAAAAGTACGGTATAGGGCCAATATCTCCCAGTATAGTTATCGGACGTGACAATTTGAGCGACTTTTTCTGCATTTAATCTTCAAAAACACAATTTTTCATAAAATATGGGCGTTTCTCGGAAAACAATTTTGCGTAGGTGTTCAGAAGGGCTTGAGGCATCTTCAGGAGGGTTTATCCGCCGTAATCGGTGAGGCGTAGCGTCAGTATTTGCCAATAAAGTTATCAGTATATCAAACCTGAATAATTTTTCTATAATCCACCATTAAAAACGCTAATTTACTTAAGAAATAGACGATTTTTCGCCGGAAATTCAGCATAGGTGGTTTGGAGGGCTTGAGCCACCTACGATAGAGCTTTTTTAATCGAATCAGGGGCATATAGCGTCAGTATTTGCCAACAGATCTGTCAATAACACACTTTTACTCATTAAAACATCAAAAAACGTTAAATTCACATGAAATATATGCGTTTTTTGACGGAATTCTTCGTAGGTAATGTAGAGGGCTTGAGGTACATTCCTGGCTAATCTACCTTAATCTATGCGATATAGGTCCAATATTTTCAAAGAGAAACGTCAATAACAAATCGAATCAATTTCTGCATTTAATTTTAGTCAAAATTGCGCGGGTATTATTCTGTGAAGTATGAGGTACCAGCTGGAGGGCTTACATCCCCAATATAATGTGGCATAAGGCATATAGTTGCCAATATAGCTAGCGGTCATTACAGATCCAAATACTTTTTGTGTCCCATATTCGGAAACCTTACAAATATATAAAATATAGTCGTTTCCAGGACGAATATTTATCGAGGGAACCTGGAGGGATTGAGGTACGTCTAGGTGGGCTTACCGGCTTTAAACAGTGACTTATTTAGCCAATATAAGCCGATATCTGTGTTGGTCATGACATCGAAGCATATTACGAAAAAATCGACATATCGTAACAAAAATGATGCATAGGAGTTTTAACGGCTTGAGGTCCTTTTAGAAGGGCTTACCTGCCTAAATGAAAGCCAATATTTGCCAATAGAATTGTCAATAACACATCAAATCACTTTTCCGCATGACGTCACAAAAAACGTGAAATTTATGCAAAATGTATGACTTTTTGTCAATGAATGTCTTTTTGAGGGCTTGAGGTACCTTTAGGAAGCCTCGCCTATCTGAAACAGGGAATACAAGGCCAGTATTTGCCAATATGGTTATCCAAATCCAAATACTTTTCCAGCAATCCACCCACGAAAATATGAATATAGACGTTTTGTAGACAAATATTCACCAAACGTTTTATTTGAGGGCTTGAGGTTATTTTATGAGGGCTTACCTCCATTATGAAATCCCATATAAGGCCAATATGCTCAGTTATAGCAAATTGAATCACTTTTTGTTCTATGAACCAGAAAAACATTAAAATATGACAAAATTGACGCTTTTGGCGCAAAGTACTGAAAGTGGGCTTGAGGTATGTTCACTAGGTCTGATTTAGTTTAATCAATGCGAAGTGTATTTGAAAATAGAGATGTCAATAACACACCGAACCATTTTCTGCGATTTAACGTAAATGAAATGAAATTTGGGCCAAATTACGAAGTCGATTTTGCTAAAATCTAGCATAGACATTGTGAGGGCTTGAGGTACTTATAGGAAGGTTATCTATAGTAGCAAAAGTCATACAGAACAATATTTGCCAATACTGTAATCCGTCGTAACATATCCAATTTTTATTTTCTGAAATTCGTCGTAAAAATATTAAATTTACGTAAAATATAGGCGTTTTCTTGAAAAATATTTCGAAAAAAGGTTCCA
>KZ309876.1:2736-16195 GCA_000376725.2 Ladona fulva
CAAGGAAGAATGGACTTGAAAAAAGTCTGACGGGACGGGGAATCGAACCCGGGTGTCCCAATTGCCGGTCGGGTGCTCTGTCCGTTGAGCTATCCCGGCAGAACATTTCTCCAAGCCATTCGGGATAGCTCAATGGACTGAGCACCCGAAATAATTTTTTACCTTTTTAGTACCTTACTAAGTGGAAATATTTTTATTTAAATTGGCATAACTTGAATAATCTGCCCATGGAACAAAGAAAGCAACTCCAGACCAGTAACTCATTTCAAAAGGAAAGAGCTTTTAATATTCCATTGATGGAAGATGGGATATGGGAATATTGAAATTCTAAGGGAGAAATTAATAAATGAAAGGTTACTAGGGTCTAGACAACCTATGACCGTTAATTTGAAAATCCCATAATATTCCAACAAAATGGTTGAAACTTGTTATTCTCAGAAAATAAATAATAATTTATAGATAGTTATATGTTCTGTATAACCTAAATACAATAAGACTATTTACAAAGTTAATCAGCCGATAAATTACTATGCAAATCAAGTTTACAGTCACTCATATATTTGACTCCTCGTTCTACAAGGAAGTAGTTATTTTTCTTTCCCTTCCCATAACTAAGATATCACCTAATTTCTTTTCATTCAATGAATTTTCGTCAGAGAATTATTCCTTCAATTATCACCTAGCATTGAATTATTTGGCAAATGTGAGAAAATCGAGAAATTGAAATTTCAATTATTTATTTGCAAAGCAAAAAAACTCAAAAGTATCTGGCACTATTAAGGAAATACAAACCACTATATTTTTATGCCTAAATATATAGATGACACACCACTCGACACTGGGCTAAAATCGTCCAATACTAGTCTAAGTTGGAAGGCAATGTATAGAACTTATGCTTGACGGCTTGAGAATGTATTAGAAGGTAAGAACGTGAAGAAAGAAATTCCACTAGGGGTTGTGGACTGAATATTAATGAAACTGTAGTTATACTACTTACTACCTAGCACAGCTTGAAGATATGGATATATATTTTCCTTTATAGTGAAATGTTTTTATTTTACTATATGCGCAAAGTAGTAGTTTGACAATGATTCACGGGGTAAATGGATTATGCTCTCCACATTCATGCCAAATAATTCACGAGAATTATAAGAGAATAAGCGTGTTATACTCAGGATAGCTCGCCGATACTTGATACAGAAGTACTATGGCCATTGTAGGGAAAAATTCCGACCAATGAAATGATTCCCATTATTATTTTAAATCAAAAATGTTATTTTAACTGACAGCTAAGGAGCTAATAGGAAAATCTTTATCCCATACCTTTAACCTGTTGCCTTGTTCCAATATGAAGTATAGCTTTATCATCTAAGGCAAGGACACCCAAGATATTCAGTTGCAGAATAATCTTTAAAAATTATGAATCTACCACCCAAAATAATTCTATATTCCCCCTGCTAAATGAAACAATTGCTACATTTCTAAGAGAGAACTTATATTCTCCTAAATATCTACGTGTATAACAATATGTATATAAAATCTGACTACCATAAACCAAACTTCATCATTTATTTGCACGTCTCCTAACTCAATAAACCTAGATCCTTAGCAACCAATGCCATTGGTTATACCCTACTTTGACATTCTGTAATGAATAAATAGGTGTCTCCCAACACATTTGCAAACATTGATACAATAATGGAGTTTTATGATGAGAGACAAGAAAAATGAGACGAAGAAATTGAAAGAGAAAAAGTCTGCCGCAGCCGGGAATCGAACTCGGGTCCCCCGCTTTCCGTGTGGGTGCTCTGTAAGCTTAGCTTAGAGGACAGAGTACCCGCCCGTAAAGTGGGGGACCCGGGTTCGATTCCCGGCTGCGGCAGACTTTTTCTCTTTCAATTTCTTCGTGTAAATTCAAGCATGTGAACCATGCATTTCTCATCACTTATCAAGAAAAATGAGATTAAGAAAGCCATATTTGAAAGTTCTTTTACACTCTCATTACAGGATTTCTCCCACAGACTACTGCATGACAATAAGAAAGGCATATGAATATCTTGTGATCCCATACCCGAGGCATATCCTAATTTAAGGGAGATTAGTGCAAATTATTTCTCAAAAAACTCGAACCCGAGCCTTCTCAGGGATAACAATAGTTTTCGTGGGGCTTTCAACCTTGAATTACAATAAAGTTAGTCATACGTCTCTACTAAAAGAGGGGGATGGAAAGACAAATTTAGGTTTAAAAAATTACTTTAAATTTTTTGCACTTTAATCGCACTTTTTGTGTGTCATTTTTTAGAATTAATANACACGTTAACATCTAATGTCTTTTTCATTCCGTTTAATTAAAATTTCTCTACGAAAGATCTGCATCATGATACAGCTTCATTTTAAGTATTTGGATACGATACGTTTAAAAATAGTTCTGAGATTATCCTTTTAAAAAACAGCTTTAAGTCTATGGAATGCTAGACAGCTACTTAAATCAACTTTCTATCTATCATTTCGTCACCTTATTACTTAAATTTCGACTTATTAATTTTGTTTCTGTTTTATTGCGTTGTTTTATATCAAACTTCGTGTATTTCTCCGTCCGTCTTAAAGACACTGTACCCCTTACTCTTAATTTCAGATATTCATTAAGAAGACGTGAAAATGTGTTTACGTACTTATTTACTACGGCCTTTTTCCAAGGCTGATTGATGTTTTGCTTTCCATTTTCGTTCCTTTCACTAAAGGACTGTTTATTCTCTAAAAAGGCGACATTATCTATTCCAAATAGTGCAGTTAGACCGATTTCCCTCAAACGACCTTCAATTCTTTTCCTTTCTTCCAAAGTTCAAGGTGGACTCTTTCCTTAAAGCAATTAGTCACTTGAATTTGTATACCTTTCGGGATTCTTTCGTTCCCTTCAGGATGAAAGGGAAACTTTAAACTTTCATTTAAAAATCTTATAAACTATTTTGCTGTTAACGATTGCTGTTTTGGAGGCTTTTGCTTTGGAATGATGATAAAAGGCTTACAAACATATCCTTCTCCGTCCTGTTCACAATTTAAAATCCAAGAATACCACTGTGAATAAGTTCAATTTATTTAATTTCTTGGCCTAAAAATAATTCAGAACTTCCATCAACTCCAAAATCAGTGAGATTATTTAAAGCATGGATAACAGTTATAACAAAAGTGTGAAATTTTCAATGGAAAATTAACATTTCAATAACATAAGTTAAATCGTTCCCAGAAGCATTCTTTATTCATTCAAAAAGAGCAAGAAAGCATTCTCAAAGTAAAGGTATTCTGGCTTTTAACATTGATTGATTGATATTTCTTCTGAGTGATAATTCTAATATTGAAAAATACGCTTTTAAAAGATTATCTAGTTAAATCGATGAATGGAAAAGAGACATATGTGTCGATTACTGAATGTTCAAATTTTTATGCTGTTTTCTAATCATATTTTACAGTTTACAGTTACTGCTGCCTACAAAGCTAAAAGTTGACTTTTTACTGATTTAATATGATCTAAGTAATGGATTTGTAAAGAGTCATAAGTGTTAAATACCTAAGGTTAAAAATATTGTGAAGTATTCATATCATATTGTACAATTTACAGTCATAGATGTCTAAGAAGCTAGTGGTAGGTTCTTTAGATATTTAAGCAAGTGCATACACGCAAATAATAGTACATGCAAAGGAATGTAGACGTAGAAAAAGTGCTGCACCAAGAACGAGAACAACATGAGTAGGTAGAAGGGGTGGATAAGCGAAAGAACTGGCAAGTAATTAACTTGTAATTAATGAGGTAATAACTGTCCAAAGTCAAGTACGAGAATACTCGGCTAGATGTAGCAGGGAACCCGAATCATTCGTAACATGATGGGTAATCAACATCTGTGGCCATGACCAACCCCTAGGGAAATAACCTCGCTTTTGCGGGATTTCGTTAAATAGGTGACTACTATGAGAGCGTTTTACAGTATCTGCTACCAATTTAACCCCATGTTTACCGAATAATAACCAATACCTAAATAGAATATCAATCGGCCTTAAGAAATTTCCCAACTACCCATGAAGACAATCCTTATCTGTTAAAGAAACATCCACTTCAAAAGAAACAGAGGGCTCAGTTTCGAAAAACAAAGGAGAGTATTTTGAAGAAGGTACCTAAGTAATTACGTAAGAAACGAAAGGGAAAACACATCGACCAGAAGATGCCAGCGGTCACACCAGTGAAAGTGTTGTGGCGTTTGAAATCCTACGTGGTATATAATCGAAATACTTGGAGTCGTTTTTATGTAACAGAAAAGAAACTGACTAAGAGGCTATAGGATGTATTTCCAGATACTTTTTAGNTAATGTTTAGAGTTACAGTAGGCTGAAATGAATACCCTGGCGAAGCATTGAAGTTCTTTGCAAGTTTAAATTAATCTTTGAAATTTTGATTGGGGTATTTCAAGCGGTGTTTAACAGTAGAGGAAAAGGAATATTGATCTCAGAACTCTCCTAGTTCAAATCTTCACTTACATCTCATCTTACTTGAACATGCATTATTTATTACGTTTTTCTTTCATTACTTAGGTCTGTCTGTAAATTCCGACGGTTGGCATGATCATCAATGTCCCCATTGGCTACCAAAGATTTAGACGGTGACTGAGGCTAACTAGGTAAGAAGTAAAGTGAGGTACTTTCTTTACAGAGAAACGCCTTAAGTGTAAAACGTAATTGTAATTGCAGAGCAATAACCCTATAATTAACACTTTTCATTGCATAAAAAAGGGACAACATCAAGCATCAATCATTTTTCAGTAGTTCTTCATTACTGACGGCCATGAACAGGACTAAATCAAACTTGATAGACAAATTATACTTTACAGTTTTTCACAAAACAAATATTCCATTGATCGAGATATGATTTGAGGAACATAATTTTCCAACATACCATTTTTATCATAATCTAGTAAGGCTTCTTTTCATAGTATTTTCATTTATTCATTAATTAAAGCTTTTATGATACCATGTTTACATCCGCAATTTTTTTTTTGGAAATCTTCCTGTCAATTATTTCTGTCTTGCTCATAACTAGGATAGAATTTACTGAAGTGAAACAAAATGATGTTCAGTTAATTTTGGCCACTTCTTATTAAATGCTGCGGAAGGTTTTTTCACGGAGGCATTGTTCTGCAGTTACATACGTTTCCTTTTTCTGACAGCATTCTTACTTAGTGAAAACATCATTCCACGCATGCAATAATCAATACATTTCTTGTCTTACGTTTTCTTGACCATTACACTGTAATCCAACTATTTTATTAAATATGTAAAACATATTGATATACATAATTTAAAATATCAGTTACACGCGATCCTCGATAATTTGGTTTTTTATTGATAATTTNGTTTAGGTTTGCGATCACGGGTTGTAACATTCTAGAGTGATAATTCATCCTTGGTTCAATCAAGATCTAAGAAATCATTCCGGAAAAAACAATCGTTTTTATGTCTCGAAGGAAAAGCATGGATTGTACTAATAATCAATCAACTAACCTAGGATGGGTCTCCGCCAAGTCCTCATCTGCAATGTCCCTCCGGTCATGTCCAGCACTCATTATCCGAAGCGAGAAACCCACAGGTTCCTAAACAACCGAAGCGGGATTGAATCAACTCTGGAGGGTCTGAAAATAAGATTTAATAATTTTATCAGTGATGTATACACAAGACTTCGGTCACGCATGAGAGCGAGCGGTTGCGAGAAACACAAACAGTAATTTCCGTTACCCGTACCGTTTACATTAACTACTAAAAATCCCAGAAATATGACATGATTTTTTAAATCAATTAAACTACTCTCAGTCAGTATGAAAAACGACAATGGAATAAACATACGTAATTCAATGCATGATCCTATTCTATCAATTCAAATTCACACACCCTGCCATACGTCACTGGCGGCTCGCGGCTTATTAATCTAAATCTACTTGCAATCAGGGTTTAGGCACACAATATTCTCCGAAACGTTTTAACTCCGAATTAAAGAATTTACCAAATATCGTTTCCACGACATCGAAACCGTTTGAATCTTTTTTTTTATTCGCATCGACTACTTCGAACGACATACTTCTGAAAGTATGTTTATTTCATACAAAATACAAGAACGTTTCTAATTTAGGCTAACGTTCAAATGAAACATACTATCACTTAGTAACTGGTTGCAGTTGCAAACTATTACTGAAACCAGACCCTAAATCATTCAAGTAAAAGGTGCTTCGTTGGTAACAAGTACAGAACGGGGTAAAAAACTGTATTCGAGATACTTTCAAACTAGACAATTTCAAAATATCGGTTCGCGAACTTTCCCTGGCAAGAATAACGGGTTTTTCGGTTTACCTTTAATACCTCGGTTTCGAACATAAATCACATTAAAAAATCGTTCTACACTTAGATATTTAATGAAAAAAGAACGATATGACATCAAGGATAGCTGACAGGAAACTTATTTGGAATATCGCTCTTTTACTGACAGTATCTTCACCCGCCATCGAAAATATCGTCGAAAGTTAATATATATACCAATAAAGTATGTAATCACTAAAGTTTTACGCTTCTTAGCAAATCATTCGTCAATTCAAGCGAGGGTGATGCAATATCAATAACTCTCCGCGAACGAACGACAAAACTGCGTAACTGACATAATAATGGTTTAGTGATGATAATATTAGAATGTAATATCTACTTACCAAGGGAATGAGTTCCTTCTTGCGGAAAACAGGTAACTTGACGGCAGAAAACAGTTTCTTTTTTTTCTAAATTAGCGAAAATTCAACTGGCAATTGACGAAAATGTATGACGATTGCGTTAACCTTAAAACTCTGACCGACTTTACCGGGTTTCTAATCCGTAGCGATTTAAAAATTCAAACGTTAACGGTTTTTCGAAGGAAAAAGTGTACTAGCACGTCCACTCCCGATGAATCTTTTAACCAATCTGAGTGCTCACACAGTTTGTTAACAAAACCTAACGGTGTGCGCACTGGGAATGCGCAATGGTGCCCGCTGTTTAATTTTCCCTTCAACCCCCCTTTCGTAATTATTAACGTAATTATAAAACGATTTTATATTTACATTTAATTTACCAGAAATAGATTTTAATTTAAATTTGAGACATATTTTAAAAGTAATAATGATTAAGATGGCATCGATTCCTCTCCGTGTATAATTCGTGATATTGTAGACGTTAGCTAAGACTCATATTTCAACAATAGTTTGCGAAATATTTACATGTAATTTACCAGAAATAGATTTTAATTTAAATTTGAGACATATTTTAAAGTAATAATGATTAAGATGGCATCGATTCCTCTCCGTGTATAATTCGTGATATTGTAGACGTTAGCTAAGACTTATATTTCAACAACAGCTTGCGAAATATAAAAATGTAATAATTATATATTTAGAATACAATAAAAGGCGCATAAAACATTATTGTATGTGTCATATTGAAGTAAATTTACAACGTTTAGTGACCTTTAAACATAAGAAGGAGACTTTGGATTTGCGCATTCAAATGTAACCTTTTATTGTTGGCAACATTTTTATAGATGTAAACATTATCAATAAAAACCAAATTATCGAAGATCGCATGTAACTGATATTTTAAATGATGTATATCAATATGTTTTACATATTTAATAAAATAGTTGGATTACAGTGTAATGGTCAAGAAAACGTAAGACAAGAAATGTATTGATTATTGCATGCAAGAGTGGAATGATGTTTTCACTTAGTAAGAATGCTATGTCAGAAAAAGGAAACGTATGTACATGCAGAACAATGCCTCAGTGAAAAAACCTTCCGCAGCATTTAATAAGAAGTGGCCAAAATGAACTGAACATCATTTTGTATCACTTCAGTAAATTCTATCCTAGCTATGAGCAAGACTGAGAAATAATCGACAGGAAGATTTCCAAAGAAAAAATCGCAGATGTAAACAATGGTATCATAAAAGCTTTAATTAATGAATAAATGAAAATACTATGAAAAGAAGCCTTACTAGATTATGATAAAAATGGTATGTTGGAAAATTATGTTCCTCAAATCATATCTCGATCAATGGAATATTTGTTTTGTGAAAAACTGTAAAGTATAATTTGTCCATCAAGTTTGATTTAGTCCTGTTCATGGCCGTCAGTAATGAAGAATAACTGAAAAATGATTGATACTTGATGTTGTCCCTTTTTTATGCAATGAAAAGTGTTAATTATAGGGTTATTGCTCTACAATTACAATTACGTTTTACACTTAAGGCGTTTATCTGTAAAGAAAGTACCTCACTTCACTTCTTACCTAGTTTGCCTCAATCACCGTCTAAATCTTTGGTAGCCAATGGGGACATTGATGATCATGCCAACCGTCGGACTTTACAGACAGACCTAAGTAATGAAAAACGTAATAAATAATGCATGTTCAAGTAAGATGAGATGTAAGTGAAGATGTGGACTAGGAGAGTTCTGAGATCAATATTCCTTTTCCTCTACTGTTAAACACCGCTTGAAATACCCCAATCAAAATTTCAAAGATTAATTTAAACTTGCAAAGAACTTCAATGCTTCGCCAGGGTATTCATTTCAGCCTACTGTAACTCTAAACATTAAAAATTCAGCTATTAGGACATGTGAAGTGTAGTATTTCAACTCAGTTTGAACTTAAGTGTAAATAAAATCAAACTGCGCGATTATTTGCCTTTTAATAGATTAAGTAAATTCAGGAATATATCGTTCAATTACAGGAATCCTACTTACCTTCATAACATAATTGCGAAATCATTCTACCGTTGGAGGAATCCCTGGTAGTTTAGGAACTCTTGAGTTTAGTATGTGAAATTTCGTAGACAGACAATAAGTATCTACTTAATTCCTTTAGTGGTACTCCAGGACTCCAGGATTGAAATGAAAATCCGTGGCACTCACTGATGAAATTTTCACACTTTCTGAAAGAGACAACAGGTGCTGAGAGTGTGTCTGGTGCAGGTGAGCTTCTTTTTCACGTGGATTTTCACTGATAATCATACGTAACACACGGCAGACACAAACAATTCCATACTTATTTCAAAGAAAAACACTTACCAACTTTTTATGCTTCTGAAATAAGCATTTTAGAATTACAGTTCTCACCTCAAGGCGTATGGTACGATATTCACGAGACTATTTCTTCACTCTACCGCCAATTTCCAAAGCAAAGGATTCTGGTATACAAATTTCTGAATAACGAAACCTAACCTGGTTTCCTCAACCCGTGACTTCCGTCGTTCTCAGTTTTCCGCACGTAATGGCCGTTTAAATGGTCAGCTCATTAACATCCCATTTATGTTTCTCGTGAAAAGCTACGACAAGGGGAACGGAATTTTTNTGAAGATACTGTCAGTAAAAGAGCGATATTCCAAATAAGTTTCCTGTCAGCTATCCTTGATGTCATATCGTTCTTTTTTCATTAAATATCTAAGTATAGAACGATTTTTTAATGTGATTTAAGTTCGAAACCGAGGTATTAAAGGTAAACCGAAAAACCCGTTATTCTTGCCAGGGAAAGTTCGCGAACAGATATTTTGAAATTGTCTAGTTTGAAAGTATCTCGAATACAGTTTTTTACCCCGTTCTGTACTTGTTACCAACAAAGCACCTTTTACTTGAATGATTTAGGGTCTGGTTTCAGTAATAGTTTGCAACTGCAACAAGTTACTAATTGATAGTATGTTTCATTTGAATGTTAGCCTAAATTAGAAAAGTTCTTGTATTTTGTACGAAAAAACACACTCAAAAAGGCGGCGCTGCTGTCGAGCTGTGAAGGCGTGTCAGATAAGTGCTCTGAGTTTTTGTAAGTTTTGTTGTGGAGTTTCTCCTAGTATTCATAATATTGTTATTGTGTTTGGTTTATTAAGTATTCGTCCACAGTTTAGTGTTAATTTTGTGAAAATTGGTTAAGATTTGTGATATCTACGAGTGATTTAAATTTCGAAGTCTCGTGAAGTTTCTTGGCGCGAAACCGTTGGAGATTCTATTTCCATATTTGTCTATCGAAGTAGATAAGCTTACGTTTTATCTTAGTTGTTTACTTATTTTTCGTTCTTGCTTATTATTTTATTATTGAATGGTCTTTACGCAGTGCAATTGTGATAATTTTTTGTGTTTTTATTAAGTTCGTAGGTGGTGAATGTACGCTTGACGTGTAGCAGCTGTTTTGCCACGTTGCAATTGAACCTGTATTGACTTACTTTCTTATAAGTTAGTTACTCCAGTCATTTAGTGCAGTTTTATTAGGCTTGAAGTGTTTAATGTATCGTTATAACTACTTTAGTTAGGAAGATATCAAAAGTTAAAGCCAGGTCGGATTACTTCGTTCTCGTTGACTGTCGAAGTGTAAGGTTAGTCTTCACGTTTAATCAGCTCTTTCGTTAATTAATCCTTATAATTGTAGAATAATTTAGTTAGGAGTTTAGCATAGGATGGCCGAGGACTCCCGTGACTTCCTTCTTGACGGCCGCTGGTTACGAGGCACTTTTGTCTCGTATCGCGACCCTTGAGAGGGAAGTTGCGGACCTCCGCTCTCTGCACTCTAGGTTGGGTCAGGTATCGNATTTTATATCAAGGCTTTAGAAACAATTGTCATCTAAATTTGGTAACAGATTTGAAACGTAGAGTCGGCCATGTTTATATGCTCAATTTTAAAGTAAGGCCTCTCAGCAGGGAATGTTAGTTCGTTATCAGGAATAAGAAATATATTCTACGGGCATCTGTTCGACTTAATACGTAAGGACATATTAGAATGGAAGATTCTGCTAATCCTAGAATGTCACGGCAAATATATCTACCGTTATATATGATAATCATGATAATGATGCAATAGCGAATGCCCTACTCGAAGAAAACATTCTCTGCCCTTTTAACTTAAATTACGGAAGGTGAATGAAATATTAATAATGCAATGAGATAAAGCCTAAGAGGTCAAGAATGATGGATGCAGAAGAGTCACAAATAATTTATATTTTAACTTATTCGCCCTGGTATTAAATGTCTTTCTATCATGCCTATTGCTACTCATAATGCTGCTCACACGAAACACAAGTTCTTCAACTTATTTTTCAAGTACCATTGGAATGAAACCACTCTGAAGGCCAACGTGGGTTTCCCACGTTGGCCACGTTTATTCGTTGAGTAGACTCAGGATATCACGTACAAATACACTTATTCTATCTACTCTCTCTCTCTTATATCTTTATAATACATACGTAAATTGTCACACAAGCGTAGTCCGTTTTTAATTGCCTCCAACACAAAATGTTCTCTGACTTTGCTGCTCTTGTAGGTGTAGAACATGTCGGAGGGAGAGTAATTTCCTTTTTTTTCCTCAGCAACACACTTTTTAAAGATATCACTAAATGTAAAACAGCACCGAACAAACCGAAAAGCAGCACTGAATGTAATGCTGAAAAATTCCGTTCCCCTTGTCGTAGCTTTTCACGAGAAACATAAATGGGACGTTAATGAGTTGACCATTTAAACGGCCATTACGTGCGGAAAACTGAGAACGACGGAAGTCACGGGTTGAGGAAACCAGGTTTCGTTATTCAGAAATTTCTATACCAGAATCCTTTGCTTTGGAAATTCGCGGTAAAGTGAAGAAATAGTCTCGTGAATATCGTACCATAAGCCTTGAGATGAGAACTGTAATTCTAAAATGCTTATTTCAGAAGCATAAAAAGTTGGTAAGTGTTTTTCTTTGAAATAAGTATGGAATTGTTTATGTCTGGCGTGTGTTACGTATGATTGTCAGTGAAAATCCACGTGAAAAAGAAGCTCACCTATACCAGACACACTCTCAGCACCTGTTGTCTCTTTCAAAAAGTGTGAAAATTTCATCAGTGAGTACCACGGATTTTCATTTAAATATCTTTCTGAGTCCTGGAGTACCATTAAAGGCATAAAGTAGATACTTATTATCTGTCTACGAAATTTCACATACTAAACTCAAGAGTTCCTAAGCTACCAGGGATTCCTCCAACGGTAGAATGATTTCGCAATTATGTTATGAAGGTAAGTAGGATTCCTATAATTCAACGATATATTCCTGAATTTACTTAATCTATTAAAAGGCAAATAATCGCGTAGTTTGATTTTATTTACACTTAAGTTCAAACTGAGTTGAAAGACTACACTTTACACGTCCTAATAGCTGAATTTTTAATGTTTAGAGTTACAGTAGGCTGAAATGAATACCATGGCGAAGCATTGAAGTTCTTTGCAAGTTTAAATTAATCTTTGAAATTTTGATTGGGGTATTTCAAGCGGTGTTTAACAGTAGAGGAAAAGGAATATTGATCTCAGAACTCTCCTAGTCCACATCTTCACTTACATCTCATCTTACTTGAACATGCATTATTTATTACGTTTTTCATTACTTAGGTCTGTCTGTAAAGTCCGACGGTTGGCATGATCATCAATGTCCCCATTGGCTACCAAAGATTTAGACGGTGATTGAGGCAAACTAGGTAAGAAGTGAAGTGAGGTACTTTCTTTACAGATAAACGCCTTAAGTGTAAAACGTAATTGTAATTGTAGAGCAATAACCCTATAATTAACACTTTTCATTGCATAAAAAAGGGACAACATCAAGCATCAATCATTTTTCAGTTATTCTTCATTACTGACGGCCATGAACAGGACTAAATCAAACTTGATGGACAAATTATACTTTACAGTTTTTCACAAAACAAATATTCCATTGATCGAGATATGATTTGAGGAACATAATTTTCCAACATACCATTTTTATCATAATCTAGTAAGGCTTCTTTTCATAGTATTTTCATTTATTCATTAATTAAAGCTTTTATGATACCATTGTTTACATCTGCGATTTTTTCTTTGGAAATCTTCCTGTCGATTATTTCTCAGTCTTGCTCATAGCTAGGATAGAATTTACTGAAGTGATACAAAATGATGTTCAGTTCATTTTGGCCACTTCTTATTAAATGCTGCGGAAGGTTTTTTCACTGAGGCATTGTTCTGCATGTACATACGTTTCCTTTTTCTGACATAGCATTCTTACTAAGTGAAAACATCATTCCACTCTTGCATGCAATAATCAATACATTTCTTGTCTTACGTTTTCTTGACCATTACACTGTAATCCAACTATTTTATTAAATATGTAAAACATATTGATACACATCATTTAAAATATCAGTTACATGCGATATTCGATAATTTGGTTTTTTATTGATAATATTCACATCAATAAAAATTTTGCCAACATTAAAACGTTACATTTGAATGCGCAAATCCAAAGTCTCCTTCTTATGTTTAAAGGTCACTAAACGTTGTAAATTTACTTCAATATGACACATACAATAATGTTTTATGCGCCTTTTATTGTATTCTAAATATATAATTATTACATTTTTATAT